>JAFMOC010000118.1:115000-132500 GCA_019802505.1 Corydoras sp. C115 | reverse complement strand
TATAGTTCATGTATCTTGTTTATAAAAAAATAATAATAATAAAAAAAATTATTTAGAAATCTACTCGAGTCAAAAAAATTTCTTACACTTTTAAAATTTTTCTGCCTTGGTAAGATTAATTATTTACAGTGTGTGTATACACTAATTAAACAGACTGTTTATTAAACTTACACAGTAAATTAAAAAAATTAAATGGGTAACTAAAAATTTCTATTCTTTATACGTAGTTTAATCTTTTACTTATTATACTCATTATAGGAAGGGTTCACCACCAGGTTCTGCTAAGGTTCTTCATTAATGAGGTATAATTAAATAGCATTTATAAATAATGAACTTAAAAGGAATGAATATATTCCAATAGTTGTGCTTTAGGGATTCTTAATTGGCAAATCCTGAACAACTTGTAAAATAATTAAACGTAATTAATGCTCATTAAATTTATCTTTAAAAAAAAAAAAAAAGATTCAGAGAGGTGCGAGTCAGACGCTGGTCACCCTTTCCTTTAAATCTGTGACGTCCGAATGTCCGAAACGCAAATATTATTTTTGGGTTTGTATTCTATAAAAGTGGCTCGTGACCTAATCACCATGAGAACATGTGGATCCCGGGCTGAGACCTGTTGAGAATCGTTTTGTGGACGTGGGTTAACTGTGAGGACGTTAACGGAACGTAATTCGGTGTCGGGGCCCGGGTCCCAGGGGGAGATGCTTCACTCACCTGCTCTCACTGTCCAGGAAGACGGAGCTGGTGCTCTCAGCCAGAGCCTCGCTGACGGGCGACAGGCAGAACGGCGAGGAGAACGTGTCGGAATCCGACCCCAGCGTGCTGTCCCGGCTCACCTCGTCGGCCGACAGCTCGCAGGAGCCTTCGTCACCCTCCTCCTGATGCGCCGGGTGCGACTCCAGTATCTCCTCCTCGTCCTCGTCCTCCTCGTGAGCGGGGGGCGGGCGAGGCTGCGGCAGGCGGGCATTTCTACGGCGCGGGTTTCGGCGCACGGGGGAGCTGTCGGGGGTGATGTACCTGAGGGCCTCCTCGTCCTGTCGGTGGATGCGCGAATTGGGCACCCAGGTGAGGATGAGGGTGGTGCCTAAAGTCTCGTCCTTCTCCGTGTGAACACACAGGTAACCTGCAAAAAACCAGACGAGTCACAAAAAAAACAAATAAGGAACCTGACCACGTTAAAGGTGCGCTGTGCGAGGGACGGTTACCCGGGTGATGCTCCGGCAGGCCGGGCAGCGGCTCGACCGGGTGAACACACACATTGTTCTTGGAGAAAATAATCTCTCCGTCCTGAACCGAGCGAGAACCTGCCAACCCCGCACTGAAGGTCAGGAGGTCGGACGCTTTGGACGAAGCGCGGCGTAGGAGGCGGCCGAATGACATCTCCACGGCGAGGCTGCTGCTCCCATCCTCTGAGAAGATCAAAGGAAACCAACATCAGATACATTAAAAAAAAATAATTAACAGCTCACACTGTACATAATGATATTCGTAATAAATCTTAAACTGTTTAAATTAAAGCGTTTTAACAAATCGCCATCAAAACTGTGATGGACGTGATTTATATTTATATTTTATTAATGTAAACTTAGGCGCAATTACGTTAAGAAAATAAAAAACTTGGTCATCTCGCTTCCGAACATCAACACGAATATAAAGAGAAGGGTAACCGGCAAACGGATGGTGGTTACCATGGCAACGGGAATGCCGTGTGGGTCTAACACACCTCTCTCTGTGTCTTTTTTCCCCCAAACAAAAAAAATCAGAGAAAATCTGATTAACATTCATTCATTCATCCATTATCTTCCACTTTATCCTCTATTAGGGTCGGGGGAGGGGGGGGGGGGGTCCCCATGTCCATCCAGGGGAGAACGTTTCGGGCACTGGGCAGATACACCCAGGACAGGGCGCCAATCCATCGCTGGGCACACACTCACTCACTCACACACACACTCTATATTGGGCAATTTGGAGAACTCAATTGACTTGATCCATGTTTTTGGACTGTGGGAGGAAACCGGAGAACCCGGAGGAAACCCACGCGGACACGGGGAGAACATGGAAACTCCACCCAGATGGGGATTCGAACCGGGAATCCCTAGTGCTGAGAGGAGAACGTGCTAACCATTAAGCCACCGTGCCGCCCTGATTAACATTAAATTATTTTTTTTTTTTTCATACCCACATGGATACGGGGAGAACATGCAAACTCCACCCCGATGGTAGAGCATGCTAATTACTACTCCATGCTGAATAATTTAAATGTTTTATTTGAATATATAAATATATATTCAATATATTTCTGATCTATAATTGATTTATAGGAGACTCAGAGTCGGGGGGGGGGGGGGGGGTTAGCCGAGGCCAGATCCTGAAGTCTGAAGGTGTCACACCTTAAACAAATAGAACTACGGCTTCAGGGAAACAAACACAACCAGTGTGTGTGTGTGTGTGTGTGTGTGTGTGTGTAAAATTATTAAGCAGTTATAATTAGTTGACACGGCGACAGTTTTCTTCTCACTAATGCATCCAAATTGTACTACAAACAAACGGGAAACATCTCCTGCTTCCTGGGTTCTTCCGGGTTCTCCTCGGTTCTCGCGGGTTCTGCTGAGTTCTCCGCCTGACGCTGACAGATGCACTTTTTCCCGTGTGATTAACTTCCCCTTATCTCAAACCTCAGAGTCGGGCGAGTCTAAAGTTCACGCCGGCCTGATTTGAGTGCAGCATTCTTCTCTCTAATCAAAGGATGGATGTTGAACTGTGTGAGATGTTCCACAGATGTTTACCCCTCCTGATTAACCCCGCCCGGTTCTCATGCGCCGGGTTTCGGAGATAAGCTGGTCTATTCTCGGCGTTGATGTCGTCTGATTTTAATCTCGAGTGAAAACTTTGCTTCCGTCGATACGAAGCTCACAACCAGCGTTGCACGAGGGTGAGCGTGACCTCATCACAAGACCCAAAACCGTTACATTGCTCTTTGATCTTCAGAAGCAGTGTGCATCGGGATGTGAGGTCTGTGTGTGTGTGTGTAACACCAGAACATAGAGCCTCCAGGCAGGAGGAGGACCGGGTCTTCCCCAAACTGTTTGGAGCCGACGCCTTCAGAGGTGATTTAAAGTGTTTTGTTTGCTGTAACGAGGTTTCACTAAAACTCAACAATTAAAACGTTTGAACACAAATGTTTAATTTCACAGATCATCCAGCCTTTGATCTAAAGAAACACTAATAAAGGGTTTATTTTAATAGTAAATCCTCTGTATGCTGGAGATCAGACACAACGATGATGATGATCACCCACAGGCCCTGACACCATGTCCCCCAACAACGCCCCACACAAGGTACCCCACAAGATGTCCCTCACACAATCCCCGCCTAGCACAATCCCCCCACACAGACCCAAACACAGTCCCGGACACCATGTCCCCCACACAATCCCCGCCCAGCATGATCCCCATACAGCCCCCCCTGCACAACCCCCCCACACAGATCTCCACACCATGTCCCCCACACAGACCCCAAAAACACAGCGCCTGCCCAGCATACAGTCCCTCCACAGTCCCCCATCACAACCACCCAAAACATGTCCCCCACACAGACCCAAACACAGTCCCCCAGCACAACCACCCAAAACATGTCCCCCACCACAGCCCTCCACACAGAGCCCCAAACACAGAGCCCCAAACACAAACCCCCATATAACCCCCACACCATGCCCCTCACACAGATCTCCACACCATGTCCCGCACACAGACCCCAAAAACACAGCGCCTGCCCAGCATACAGTCCCTCCACAGTCCCCCAGCACAACCACCAAAACATGTCCCCCACACCATGTCCCCCAGACAGAACCCCAAACACAATCCCCCATACAACCACCCACACCATGCCACTCACACAGATCTCCACACCATGTCCCCCACACAGAACCCAAAAACACAGTGCCTGCCCAGCATACAGTCCCTCCCCAGTCCCCCACACCACGTCCCCCAGACAGACCCCCCAAACACAATACCCGCCCAGCACAATCCCCCATACAGCCCCCCAGCAGAAACCTGAACACAGACCCCCAAACCACGTTCTCCACACCATCCCAACACAACATATCCCCCCCCAAAATGACCCCCCCCCCAGTTTTAAATGATTAGTTAGTTATCAGACCCTCACAGAGTTAAAGGATAACTAACAGGTTTAATCGCCTGACTGAACAAAAAACATCTGCTTTCATTTAAAAACTGCAAATAATCTGAGGATCCGACCTACATTCATGTCTCATTAATAAATAAAACCTGAATCAAATCTCTCGATCAGACAGCCCGGAGGCGAGCACGCCGCAGCGGATCCGTCAGAGCAGAGCCCGTCGTGCTCCATGTGCGGGTCCGCCATCCGCCTCAGAGAACCGGGACGGAGGTCGTTAGGCCCCGAAGAGGCTCCGTCCGTTTCATTAATTAATCCCTGCGCCTTTAATCCTGTTATTAATCTGCCTTTAATCCGACAGCAGCGCGCGTTCTGGAGCTCTAACGGGTTTGTGTGTTAATGTCGGACCGAGCCGCAGCCGAACCGGAGCTCTGCCCGCCGGCGCCTCACCTTCACCCGGAGCGGGATGCGTTCAGACCCGGCACCGCGCCTCCGCGTCCCCGCGTTCTCTCCGCTCCGCCGACATGACACCCCGCTGCCCGTTAATGAAGTCCTAACACCCGGACAGAGTGTGTGTTTATCCAGAACACACACACATACACACACACACACACACACACACACACACACACACACACACACACACACACACACACACTGGTGTGTTCTACAGGGTTGCCAGATCGAGCCGCTGCTGCAGGATGGTTCCTCAAGAACCTTTAACATCTCCATCCATCCATCATCTTCAGCTTTATCCTATATTGGGGTCGTGGGGGGAAGGGGGGGTTCCCCATGCCCATCCAGGGGAGAACGTTTCGGGTCCTGGGAAGATACACCCAGGACAGGGCGCCAATCTATCACTGGGCAGACACTCACTCACACAGACACACTCTATATGGGGCAATTTGGAGAACTCAATTGACTTGATCCATGTTTTTGGACTGTGGGAGGAAACCGGAGAACCCGGAGGAAACCCACGCGGACACGGGGAGAACATGGAAACTCCACCCAGATTGGGATTCGAACCGGGAATCCCTAGCGCTGAGAGGAGAACATGCTAAACCACTAAGCCACCGTGCCGCCAATATCAATCTAATACATTAAAATCCAATTTAATGAACAACACTCATTTCGTTTGACCGACTTTATATGGATTTAAATACAAATAACAGAAAATGACTCAAAGGAATAAAATATTTTTTCAATTTAGTTTAGTAATATGGGGTGGCACGGTGGCTTAGTGGTTTAGCAGGTTCGCCTCTCAGTGCTAGAGATTCCCGGTTCGAATCCCCATCTGGGTGGAGTTTCCATGTCCTCCCCGTGTCCGCGTGGGTTTCCTCCGGGTTCTCATGGATCAAGGTCAATTGAGTTCTCCAAAATTGCCCCATATAGAATGAGTGTATGTGTGTGTGAGTGTATGCCCAGTGATAGATTGGCGCCCTGTCCTGGGTCTATCTGCCCAGCACCCGAGACGTTCTCCCCTGGATGGGCATGGGGAACCCCACCACGACCCTAATAGAGGATACAGCGGGAGATAATGGATGGATAACAGAAAATGATTCAAATGAATAAAATTGTTTTTTAATTTAGTTCAGTAATAAAATGACCTGGAAATAGCTCATTCAATTTCTGAAAACAAAACAGAATATTTATCCAGGTCTTTTTTTTTTAACACCCTTAATTTTCTTACTGACTTTAGCAAATCTGCAACTTTTACCACATGGCAGATAAAAACAATGTGTACACAAACATACAAATACACAAACATACAACCACACAATTACACAAACATACAAATACAAACATACAACCACACAAATACACAAACATACAAATACACAAACATACAACCACACAATTACACAAATATACAAATACACAAACATACAACCACACAATTACACAAACATACAAATACACAAACATACAACAACACAAATACACAAACATACAAATACACAGACATACAACCACACAATTACACAAACATACAAATACACAAACATACAACAACACAAATACACAAACATACAAATACACAAACATACAACAACACAAATACACAAACATACAAATACACAATTACACAAACATACAAATACACAAACATACAACCACACAATTACACAAACATACAGATACACAAACATACAACCACACAAATACACAAACATACAAATACACAAACATACAACCACACAATTACACAAACATACAAATACACAAACATACAACCACACAATTACACAAACATACAAATACACAAACATACAACCACACAAATACACAAACATACAAATACACAAACATACAACCACACAATTACACATATCACTAAATGTTCAACCACCTGACGCTTTGATGAGCTATTAAAGTGGTTTCTAAAGGAAATCAGTAAATATTCTCAATCTGGCAACTCAGCTCTGTTCCCGGGCTCCAGCCTCCTGAATCCCGTTGTTTCCGGAATGACGAGCCGCTTTTTCTCAAACTATTTTATTAAAACTCACAGTTCTTTATGACGTAGGGGAGTATGACGTCACGGAGACGTTTAACCACAACTGTCCATTAAATCGCGTTTCTTGTAAAAGCTTGGCCGTGACGTTTTAGAGGTCACGGTGTATAGGCGTGGACTGCTGGATGAACACACACACACACATCACACACACACACACACACACACACACACACACACACACACACACACACTTCACTTACAGCATCATCAGCACCGAACACAGACGCATGTCACTCTGTTCTGCACCTATAGGGAACAACATGAGGTACACTGTGAGTTACACCATGGGGTTCACCATGAGGTACACTGTGAGGTACAGCATGGGGTACGCCATGAAGTACACTGTGAGGTATGTCATAAGGTACACCATGGGGTACACCATGAGGTACACTGTGAGGTACAGCACAAAGTAAACATTGAGGTACATCGTGAGGTACAGCATGGGGTTTACCATGAGGTACATTGTGAGGTACAGCATAAGGTACACCATGGGGTACACCATGAAGTACACTGTGAGGTACAGCATAAAGGAAACATTGAGGTACACTGTGAGGTATGTCATAAGGTACACCATGGGGTACGCCATGAGGTACTCTGTGAGGTATGTCATAAGGTACACCATGGGGTACGCCATGATGTACTCTGTGAGGTATGTCATAAGGTACACCATGAGGTACACTGTGAGGTATGTCATAAGGTACACCATGAGGTACACCGTGAGGTACACTGTGAGGTATGTCATAAGGTACACCATGGGGTACGCCATGAGGTACACTGTGAGGTATGTCATAAGGTACACCATGGGGTACGCCATGAGGTACTCTGTGAGGTATGTCATAAGGTACACCATGGGGTACGCCATGATGTACTCTGTGAGGTATGTCATAAGGTACACCATGAGGTACACTGTGAGGTATGTCATAAGGTACACCATGGGGTACGCCATGAGGTACTCTGTGAGGTATGTCATAAGGTACACCATGAGGTACACCGTGAGGTACACTGTGAGGTACAGCATGAAGTAAACATTGAGGTACACTGTGAGGTACGTCATTAGGTACACCATGAGGTACACCATGGGGTACACTGTGAGGTATGTCATAAGGTACATCATGAGGTACACCGTGAGGTACACTGTGAGGTACAGCATGAAGTAAACATTGAGGTACACTGTGAGGTATGTCATTAGGTACACCATGGGGTACACCATGAGGTACACTGTGAGGTATGTCATGAGGTACACTGTGAGGTACACTGTGAGGTACACTGTGACTGTCTCTGCACCGTGTGTAGTATGTTCTGCTTAAACAGTTAAATGGATCTCAGCTGTTTAATGAAAACCCATTAATTATCTGAAAACTCCGTTTTCAAAGCAGAAAAGCCCTGTTTATAGAATATGGAAATATTTCCAGACAGGATGTTCGTTCTGTATGAATTCTACATGATTGGCATGTTCTCCTCTCAGCGCTAGGGATTCCCGGTTCGAATCCCCATCTGGGTGGAGTTTCCATGTCCTCCCCGTGTCCGCGTGGGCTTCCTCCGGGTTCCCCGGTTTCCTCCCACAGTCCAAAAACATGGATCAATTGAATTCTCCAAATTGCCCCATATAGAGTGAGTGTGTGCCCAGCGATAGATTGCCCCCCTGTCCTGGGTGTATCTGCCCAGCACCCGAAACGTTCTCCCCCGGATGGGCATGGGGAACCCCATCGCGACCCTAATATAGGATAAGGCGGAAGATGAATGAATGAAGCAGAAGGGGGCAGCACTGTGGCTTAGTGGTTGGCATGTTCTCCTTTCCTCTCTCCTTGGGTTCGAATCCCAATCTGGGTGGAGTTTGCGTGTTCTCCCCGCGTCCGCGTGGGTTTCCTCCGGGTTCTCCGGTTTTGGTCCAAAAAACATGGATCAATTGAATTCAACAAATTGCCCCATAGAGAGTGAGTGTGTGCCCAGCGATAGATTGCCCCCCTCCCTTGTCCTGGGTGTATCTGCACAGCGCCCGAAACGTTCTCCCCTGGATGGGCATGGGGAACAAACCCCCCCCCCTCCCCGCGAGACCCTAGTAGAGGATAAAGCAGTAGATAATGGATGGATGGATGGAGAAGTGCTTTGTGCCCGCGCATGCGCAGTGCAGTGCGAGCGTAGCGGAGGCGCGCGGCGGAGCTTCGAGTTCACTCTGTTGCATGCGTCTTCGGCTCAACAGGCCTCTGCACACGGGATCTGTAAGTCACACCGCCGGGGGAACCGGGGGAACCGCGGGGCCCGGGGGCCCTCAGCCTCACGCTCACGGTTAACCGAGCCGGAGACGCGGCGGACAGGAACGCGGCTGTCCTTCGAGCGGCAGCGTGTTATTTAACGTCCTGTTAGCGAGCCTGCTAGCCCCGGGTGTGAGGTGGAACCCGGGTTTGGCTTTAACTCGCCCCCGGTTCTGGGTTTGGGTTCCGTTCCGGAGGTTCTGCGCGGCGCTGAAGCGCTGGTGCCGCGTCGGGGCTCCGAGCCGGCTGTAAATCGGCCCGGCGGAAATCGCCTCAGAGAAGGCGGACTGAGCTCCACATGGTCCCGGCTTTCCACAGGCCGCTGAGCTAACGCGCTAACGGGCTCGTCCAAAACACACACACACACACACACACACACACACACAGCCGTGTGTGTGTGTGTGTGTGTGTGTGTGTGTGTGTGTGTGTGATCGCGGATGGGTTCGAATCCTCTGATCCGCTTTATTTTCGGTTCGCTTCGGATTCGGCTCCGTGTAGCTGAGAGCTAACCTTCAGATTAAAGCGTTCTAAATTCGTAATCCCGGTTTAAATCTAGGCCAGGTAACTCCCACGTGCCTATAATTCGTGATTGCGGGCAGATATGTGCGATCCGTTGGGTTTAATCGATTAAAATAGGGTTCGATTCGATTCTTAACGCGGGGGGACGACGACGTTAGCTGGATTAGCTAGAACAGCCGGAGAGAGAGAGAGAGAGAGAGCAGGTCTGAGAACCTCAGCGGGGAACCTTCCCTCACAATTAAACTCTCATTCCGAGGCTTACACAGGGTATTACTTGTACTGTCTGATTATTATTATAATAATAATAATGATTAGTGTTAATAACACGGGCGGCACGGTGGCTAAGTGGTTTAGCATGTTCTCCTCTCAGCGCTAGGGAGTCCCGGTTCGAATCCCCATCTGGGTGGAGTTTCCATGTTCTCGCCGTGTCCGCGTGGGTTTCCTCCGGGTTCTCCGGTTTCCTCCCACAGTCCAACAACATGGGTCAAGTCAATTGAGTTCTCCAAATTGCCCCATATAGAGTGTGTCTGTGTGAGTGAGTGTGTGCCCAGCGATGGATTGGCGTCCTGTCTTGGGTGTATCTGCCCGGTGCCCGCGCCGCTCTCCCTTGGATGGGCATGGGGAACCCCCGCCACCCTAATAGAGGATAAAGCGGAAGATAATGAATAAATGAATTTATATATAACTTTTTAAGACTCAAGATGATTAGAGAACCTGCTCAATTTCAGGACAACATACCACCGTGCATTTGCAGTTGGTCATTTAACAGATGCTTTTATCCAAAACGACGTACCATGCGAACACAGGGTTGATACCACAGCGCCCCCCCCCCCCTTGAGTAATGAGGGCCTTGCTCAAGGAGCCACGTGGGTAACTTCAATGGACCTGGGACTTGAACCCACAACCTTCAGACTGACAGCCCAACACCCAAACCACAGAGCTACCACGCCCTCATTAACGCAATCCTCTGTACCATACACTGTTTGTACAAACTCGTATGCATTGGTCCAATCCAAGGGATCTGAACATGTTGGATTAGTTTGTAAAACGGGTCGGTCCACTACTTAAATCTGATTGAGCTGTTTGTCCAGTGACATCATTAACAATAACACACACCTCTGAGAGCTTCACATTCGTAATAATGCATGATACACAATACATTATTTTTCCTGATGTTCTTTTATAGACGGTGTTCTGTAATTTGGCCACTGGATGGCAGTATTTGATTGTTAGAGCTGCTAGAAACGTTTCACTTTGGGTCAGTGTTCACAGTAAAAACTGGACTAAATTATTTTAACATTATTATTGAATAATCATAATGGTTAGGGTGTTGGGCTGTCAATCTGAAGGTTGTGGGTTCAAATCCCAGGTCCACTGACGTTACCAATGTGGGACCCTTAATGCTGATTGCTCCAGGGGTGCTGTATTAACCCTGTGTAAATGTATTCATAATGGTATTCCTAACCCATTCCCTGTATATAACGCCTTTACTTTTATATTAAACTTCTGTAAACGTATGTGTGTCATGCTTTAGTTTTAAAATATTAAGTTTTGTGTTTTAAATACATGTTCGCACTGGTAAGAAGAAGCTTTTTAATCGCATTGTACTTGTGTATGATGACAATAAAGGCTTTCTATTAAATCAAAGAAGGCGACGGTCTCCGGGGTTCCACCAATTTATCTAACCTGGATTGTGACAGGACTGCTAAGTGTTGTATTTTGGGTTTTAATGTGTTTAAGATTGTGAAAACTAATGCTTTACGGTCTGAGTGAGTCGGGTGTGTTGGGTTTGTTGTTAGTATCTGCTTGTTCAGTCGAGATATAAAGTGAAATGAGGAAGAGTTTATTTTAAATTAATTTCAATGGACTCGGACAGATAAATGTATGCTTACTCTCTCTCTCTCTCTCTCCCCCTCTCTCTCTCTCTGTGTTGTGTGTGTAGGATGGAGTGGCAGCCGGATGAACAGGGACTCCAGCAGGTCCTTCAGCTCCTGAAAGACTCTCAGTCTCCAAACACAGCGACACAGAGAGCTGTGCAGCAAGTATCCTGCTCGGTGTAAAAGCTTTTCCCGTCTGGAGCCAGATGATTTCATTTAACGCTGGAGTGCTCGAGCGCAAAACGCTCCGTCCATTACACCCGCACGCCCGTATTCAGTCCCGATCCTATTAGAGATAAACCGAAAATAATCGACTGATCGAAAAATGGAAGCACAGATCATTGGAGTGTCGTACGGTCCTATTGGAATTAGATTCATAAAAAAGACTATAGATTATAACTTCATTTAAATGAGACGGCATGCTGGTTTAACACCAAAAGACGTTCAGCGGTAAACTGAGCTTATCTTAATCACCGTGCTGAGATTTACAGAGCTGTACAGATTACAGCTGTCTTAACGTGTACCTCGCTTTATTCATGAATCTCGTTTTGCTTAGTAAGCAAAAACCTGACGCGCTCTGTTATTCGGATGCTTTGTGGGATGTAGGCTGCTGTTAGAGCTGCGTTCACGTTCCAGACAAAAAAAAACACATGCATATAAATATATACACTCACACACACACACACACATGCATTATATATAAATATATATATATATATATATATATATATATATATATATATATATATATATATATATATACAAAATTATATATTTGTGCATATTCATTCATTCATTATCTTCCGCTTTATCCTCTATTAGGGTCGCGGGGGGTTCCCCATGCCCATCCAGGGGAGAAGGTTTCGGGCGCTGGGCAGATAGACCCAGAACAGGGTGCCAATCCATCGCTGGACACACACTCACTCACACACACACTATATGGGGCAATTTGGAGAACTCAATTGAATTGATCCATGTTTATGGACTGTGGGAGGAAACCGGAGAACCCGGAGGAAACCCACACGGACACGGGGAGAACGTTGAAACTCCACCCAGATTTGGATTCGAACCGGGAATCCCTAGCACTGAGAGGAGAACATGCTAAACCACTGAGCCACCGTGCCGCCATATTTGTGTATAATAGTTGAATATTCTCTCTCGTCATCTGAAATTATTATAATTGGTGGTTTATTCTTCGCCGAGCAAAAAAAAAAAAAAAAAAAAAAAAACAACTTTCTGATGTCACCTTGGAACAAGTGGCCCTAATCTAATAATGCAAATGTGTGTGTAATTAAAAGTAAGTGCCTGCAGCTATATAACGAGCTGCAGACAAATCGACTGAACCCCACCGTTAGATTTTAATTATGATCATTATAAGTGTTTTTTTTTTTTTTTAATTCCCTGCTTACTTTAATCGTGTAATTTTAGAGAGCCCAATTTAACCTTTAATCCCTTCTGAGTGTACCTCCTTCAGGTGCTGATTCTGTCGGTTTGCAGGGTGTTGTGGGTTATAAATCGCTGATGCGGCGTCTCCGTGTGATGTAGATGATGGTTGATGGAATCTGCAGCTCATTCAGACGATGGTTGGGTTTTATAGAGCGAGTGTAAAGTTTTTTTAAGCAGCGCAGCGTTTGTTTGGTTGTTGAGTGTTGAACCGAGAGCAGAGTGTGAGGTGGGAGTGAGAAGACATTGTGATTCTGATACCCGTGGCAGCTTTATTTAGCCGTCGTCATAACCACTAACCCGGCCGCCGCTCGCCGCTCTTCACGTTTTCCTTAATCACGTCTTCAGAAACTCGAACAGCTGAACCAGTTTCCCGATTTCAACAACTATCTGATCTTCGTCCTGACCAGGCTCAAATCTGAAGGTGAGTTCCTGTCGCGCTCCGGATCCGGAACGTGAGAACTCTACGGGGTCAGGACAAAAAAAAAAGAGCCAACATTTAGATCCGAGGTCGGCTGAGGGCGTGATCGATCTGATGATCAGAAAACTCCATACATGAGTCCCGACCTCCTGAGTGTTTTTGGGATGTGCCGGGATAGACGTTAGTGTATCGTTCCTCTGTAAACGTTCCGTCCAATGTTAACCAGCAATGAATACGAACGCTGGTTCGCCAGCATTAAATTTTTTATTATTATTTTTTTGAATGTTTTATTTATTTATTTTGAACCAAACACAAAATGCAGATGTCTGCTTTTATCGTGGCTAATGAGAAATGACCAAAAAGCTGCTTCTCTGCTGCCCCCTAGCTGCCGCTGACCAAGGTCCAGGATGCGGATAGGATAAGAATGCTGGTGCCATCGTGTGGAAAAAAGGGGGAACTACATTTTAAAGTTTATTTATGAATTAAAAAAAAAAAAAAAATTATTTATTTACTTGTTTGTTTATTATTTTATTCTGACGGAGCTAGCGAGCCATTAATAACACATTATGAGCCAGGGCCGCTTGGAATCTGACCGTGGGCCGAGATTGGCCCGCGGGCCGCACTTGACATGTCTGTTCTAGCTACCATACTATATATATTAAAATATGTATCATAATTAAAGTAATAAATGGCATAATTGGATGCTGCATGACTTCCACTAAATGGTCAGCACACTTGCGTTAATGCAGGTCTGCCCATGCCCATGATCGGCGCCCTTTCCTTCCCCTCTGTAGATGAACCGACCCGCTCGCTCAGCGGTCTGATCCTGAAGAACAACGTGAAGGCTCACTATCAGAACTTCCCTCCGACGGTTGCAGACTTCATCAAGCAGGAATGTCTGAGCAGCATCGGGGACCCGTCTCCGCTCATTCGCGCCACCATCGGTGAGATTGTCCGTCTTCGCCGCGTGCCCGGCTTCCCGTCCTGACCTCTGGACTCGTCTCACCATCTGGTTATGGTTCTAACAGGCATCCTGATCACGACCATCGCGTCTAAAGGGGAGCTGCAGACGTGGCCCGAGTTGCTCCCCCAGCTGTGCAACCTGCTCAACTCTGAGGATTACAACACGTGTGAGGTCAGCCCTGCGTTCCCCTGCCGTCTGCGTGTCCCCTCTCTGTGGGGGGTGATGTGGGGGGGTGATGTTCAGGTCTGCTTTGTGCACAGGGCTCATTCGGAGCGCTGCAGAAGATCTGCGAGGACTCCTCCGAGCTGCTGGACAGCGACGCCCTGAACCGGCCCCTCAACATCATGATCCCCAAATTCCTGCAGTTCTTCAAACACTGCAGTGCCAAGATCAGGCAAGTGTCTCGTACCCCCACCCCCCACCCCCACCATCGCGCTGTGGCGCCCGGCCCCCGGCTGCGCAGACGTATCAGTGATTAAACCGTGTTCTGTGCAGGTCTCACGCCATCGCCTGCGTGAATCAGTTCATCATCGGACGAGCTCAGGCGCTGATGGACAACATCGACACCTTCATCGAGGTAACTGATGATGATGATGATGATGATGAAGATGAAGTCTTACTGCCGATGTAAGTTCTTGGTGTTGACGTCACGCCGCTGTGCCGTTAGAGTCTGTTTGCACTGGCTGCCGACGAAGACTCCGAGGTGAGGAAGAACGTGTGCCGAGCCCTGGTCATGCTGTTGGAGGTTCGCATAGACCGCCTCATCCCCCACATGCACAGCATCGTGCAGGTAAGCCTTCCCCCCCCCCCCCCCCCCCCCCCCCCCCAGCTCAGTTTTTGAGTTTTGGCGCCCCCCGGGTGTCCCGCCGTGTGACCTGCCACTCCGTGTTCTTTTTGCTCTCCAGTACATGCTGCAGCGCACACAGGACCCGGATGAGAACGTGGCTCTGGAGGCCTGCGAGTTCTGGCTCACTCTGGCCGAGCAGCCCATCTGTAAGGAGGTTCTGTCCGGACACCTGGTTCAGTAAGTCCTCAGAACGTAGCTCCCGTACTCCGTAGGAACAGGGTTCGAGTCCCAGCACCACCACCTTGGGGCAGATGGGCTTCCACGGCGACTGCGCTGTCCATATCAGTCGTATCCCAACCCGCTGGTCCGGGTCAGAACACCGGGACAGCGTCTCCGGAGCAATGAGGGTTGAGGGTCTTGCTCGAGGGCCCACATTGGCTTCGGGTTGCCATTTTCACATAAATCCCCCTTTTATTAAAACACGCTCCAGCAAACAGCACGGAGAGAACATGGTTCTAGTTCAGCCCTTGGATCGGGGACCTGACACACGTTTGCCTTAAATGTCAACCCCCCCCCCACACACACACAGCATACAACACACAACAAATGCACAACGATCCCTGCGACCCGTGTTCCCCCAAAGAGAACATGAACATTTAATAAATGCATAACACATAGAACAAATAGAACCCTGCTGTGAGGCATGCTGGGAAGTGCTATTTATAGCGACGGCAGGGTGCTCATGTTTACGTCGTTGTTTTTAATCGGAGCGTTTGTTTTGTCTCGGAGCGGATTTGAGGATTTCGGAGTACTCGCTCCATGTCCTCGCGTCTGATTGGTTGGTGGAGGTGATGACACACTCATCCTGAACTCCTGATGTTCACGTATTCATACTGTCTGATCCACCGTGGTCCCCGTTCCTAAACGTGGCCCCCGTTCCTAAACGTGGCCCCCGTTCCTAAACGTGGTCCCCGTTCCTAAACGTGGTCCCCGTTCCTAAAGTTCTCCTGCTTTAAGGCGTGGTGTGCAGAGCGCAGGTGATGCGGGACCCTGACGGGGACCAACTGAGACGCGCTCATGCTGTCCTCCACGATTCACCGAATGATCGGCCGTCGCAGAGTCCATCCATCCATCCGTTATCCTCCGCTTTATCGTCTACTAGTGTCGCGGGGGGGTTCCTCATACCCATCTAGAGGAGAAACACCCAGGACAGGGGGGCAATCTATCACTGGGCACACACTCCCTCACTCACACACACACTCTATATGGGGCAATTTGGAGAACTCAATTGACTTGATCCATGTTTTAGGACTGTGGGAGGAAACCGGAGAACCCGGAGGAAACCCACGTGAACACGGGGAGAACATGGAAACTCCACCCAGATTGGGATTCGAACCGGGAATCCCTAGTGCTGAGAGGAGAACATGCCAAACCACTAAGCCACCGTGCTTCGAATATTTTATTGTAATGTTCCGGGAAAAAAACTGCGATATTTTTATTTATTAATTAATTTTTTTATATAATTAAAAAAATTTAATTAATGAATTATTCATTCATCACCCACTTTATCCTCTATTAGGGTCGCGGTGGGGTTCCCCATGCCCATCCAGGGGGGCAATCTATCGCTGGGCTCACTCACACACTCTATATGGGGCAATTTGGAGAACTCAATTGACTTGATCCATGTTTTTGGACTGTGGGAGGAAACCGGAGAACCCAGAGGAAACCCACACGGACACGGGGAGAACATGGAAACTCCACCCAGATGGGGATTTGAACCGGGAATCCCTAGCGCTGAGAGGAGAACGTGCTAAACCACTAAGCCACCATACCGCCCATTAATTAATTAATTAATTAATTAATTAATTTTTAAATTTCTCTCCTTCAGACTGATCCCGATTTTGGTGAATGGAATGAAATACTCTGAAATCGACATCATCCTGCTGAAGGTGAGTCCATCCTCATCCTCTCTGATGAAGGCTGAAGGTCATGCCCCGCCCCCGCCCCGCCCCGCGTCCTGTTTGGGAATGATGAGCGCTTTAACCATGAGAGTTCTCTTTGATGTTTCATGTATTCATACTGTCTGACCCGCGGCGTCATGGCGTGGGCGGGACGTGTGCTTCATCGGGCCACACCCCTTTGTCCTGATTCGTTTGTTCACTGTTGATCTTTGCGAACGCTGTGCGGCCGCAGGGCGATGTGGAGGAGGACGAGGCCGTCCCCGACAGCGAGCAGGACATTAAACCACGCTTCCACAAGTCCCGCACCGTCACGCTGCAGCACGAGGGGGGCGAGGGCGAGGAGGGCGAGGACATCGACGAAGACGACGACGACGACGACGACACGCTCTCCGACTGGAACCTGCGTAAGAACCCGCGTTTCTGCATGTCCTCCATGTGCCGCGGGAAAATGCTGCGAGTGAAAACCCTGCCATGTAAACGGCGTGTGGTCAGTAGTGGTACTGCCGCATCTGCGCTGGTTCTGAACGTTCCGCTCCAGTGGAGGTGATGATGGATGAAAGCTTGACTCTCCGTGATGTTTAAGTATTCATACTGTCTGATCCGTTGGTTCTCAGAGGAACTGTG
>JAFMOC010000118.1:17500-110000 GCA_019802505.1 Corydoras sp. C115 | reverse complement strand
CCTGCTACGGCGTTTAGACGCCCCTCCTCACTGACACAGGACGCGCCTGTTAGGTACGTGAGCTCCATCGGGTTCGGGGGTGACGGCTCGGGGGGGCGGGGGTGTGGTCAGTGAATCAGTTCCTTTTGAAGTCTTGCGACGTCCTCGTCCTGACGCGCTTTCTTGTTCCCCTCCTCAGGTCTAATCTCCGGGAGGGTTACTGGGGCAACTCATCCATGTGTGTATTACCCTGCTGTTGGAGAGGGGAGGCTGGCACGACACTCCCCACACCCTGTGTCTCTGTGAGGGAGGGTGGGTAGGGTGGGAGGGGGTTAGGGGGCGCCAAACCTCTGCAAAACAAAAACAAAAAAAAAAGGCTGCGGTCCCGTGCGCTCGCTCTGAGTAGGATTAAAAATTATAAAGGAAGCAAAAAGGGATCTCTGCTGGGATGGAGAGGGAGGAGAGGGAGGGAGGGAACGCGTAGGCAGGGTTTGCCACCCGATGCCAACTCCACTGCCCTCCTGCACCGCGCAGGGGGGCACGGACGGACGGGACGGGAAGGGGAGGGAGGATGCGGGGGGTCGCACCTCGGCGTCCACCGATAGCACAGTCTAGTCTAAGCCCTGCCACCTCAGCTAGACGCCTATAGCACACGAGCGCGATAAGTAGACACACACACACACACACACACACACACACACACACATTAGACGAGCTTAAGGCAGCAGCCCTTGTAACGCAAACCTACGAGAATCCTCATATCTTAAGCGCTATCGGTTAACTACGTGTCCTCTGACTATAAAACCACGAGGGTTCGTCGGCCGAAGGGGCGGAGCCTCGGACCACGGGGCGGGACGGGGCGTTCCGGAACCTTCCTGAGGGGGGCGCTCATTACTCACCCGTGATCACCGTGTGTACCTCGTCCGGCTTTCTGGCTGATTTTGCTCGGCGCCTGGCTTCAGGGCTCGCTGTTCCATCTCGTCCGTGGTGTTCTGTCGTGTTCCGTGGTGTTCCGCGGTGTTCCGTGTCCACCCCCCCCCCCCTTGATTCTGCTGTAACCGGAGCGGGACGCGTGGCCGGACCGCTGGCGGTGTTTCCTTCCTTCCGCTTGCTCGCGTATGAGAACGAGGTCCGCATGACCCTGGACCGTCCGTGCGATGTGCTTACGTCGGGTTCTGTTTGGTTTATTATTTTATTTGTCCTTTAGTTCTGATGTTTCGTCGGACGCAGTGTTCGCCGGCTCTGATCGTGCTTTCCTTTTACGTTCGGGTCGGCGTTTTTTTTTTTTATTACCCCCCCCGGAACCCACTGCGTCGTGACCTTCTGTAGATCAACACAAAGTGCTGCTAGGGTTCTCTCTTTTTTTTTTTTGTATTTTAAATAAAGAAACAGCGTACATTATGGAATTAAAAGGCAACCCAGTGATATTCTTTTGCACTTTGTTCCATTTAGAATCTCCATGTCTCCTTTTACATCAAGTTGGCAGGTGGTGGAGGTGAGGATGAGGACAAAGTAGGAAATTAGGCCTCGTTCACAAGGACATTCTTGATATATATATATACACACACACACACACACACTTTTTAAAAGTTAGTTGTAATATTGATGATTCAGCATGTCGCCGCCGCAATTACAGCCTGGCTCAAACCCGGACCCCAAAAACAGACACTATCTCCACCGTGGAGGATTTGTAATACCGGCTATGGTACCGTACCGCCCGGTGGTGAATCAGTACCCGACCCAAACCTGAGAATGTCCTTGAGAATGTGTTCTAATGAGAATTCTCTAAAATAATGGCACAGTGCATTTCCGCTATTTTTTTAATTTTTTTCTTTTATTTTTATTATTATAGGTTTTTTTTTTTTTTATATATATAAATAGTCCCCCCCTGAGAGCTGTTCGTCTCCTGTATCTGCATTCTTCTCTCTCAGTAAAGCGATGTGTGGGTTTAAATCTGTGTAACCCCGAATGTTTTAGGGCAACAATTAAACGCATAGTCCAAAATAAGCGTCGAGGCTGAACCACGCTTGACTCTGTAGTTTCCGCTCTTGGGTTTAATCGTGTGGGTGTGGTGTCGCCGTGTCGGCCGTGTTTTTTTTTCGACGATAACTGGCGGCGGCGGCGTGTGTGTGCGTGCGCGGTACCCGGGTATGTTTTATTAAATCGGGACAAAAGCCAATTGTCAACACTTGCAGTTCATTTACAGTGTCTCATCCGCTCGACTGGGAGGCCTTATGGGAAATCCTCTGCACCAACCTAAATCCCCATTCCCCTACACACACACACACACACACACACGCACACACACGCACGCGCGCACTCCAGGAATTCCTCAGGCAGGGGGCGTACAACACCGTGTGCTGTGTCTGCTTATGGGGTTGGTCCGTGTGGACGAATCAACAGGTCGAGAAGCAGCCTTGTGGATTTTCTGGGTGGTGGCGGTGTGCCTGGAGTTACCTTCAAAGGGGGGGGGGGCTTCAGTTTTTGGCTCAAGTATATGTACCAAAAAGCCGAGGCTGTCGTATAGCCATGAAAGCAATATAGCCATGTCTCTCTAGGTCGATTCTTCGATTCAAACGTCACGTTGGGACACACAATAGTAACGCGCATGACGCCGAAGGCTCACTGTGGTGCTCGATGATGCCTTGCCTTTCGTTTCCGCTTGCTGTATGCGTTTTGCGATCAGATCACATGACCGCTGGGCCGCCGGGTGATTCGAAGGTTTTAAGATTCGCGATTGGCTCAGTCAATAATAGCCTGACAATCTAATTTTAGCTTTCTACTCTTTTTGTACACTGCTCCTTCCTCAGGACTCTAGAAATAAGTAAATGACTGTGCAAGTGTTGTTCGATAGGCATTCAAAGCGCATGACGGGGAGGGAGGGGGGGGGGCGGGGCGGGCATGGGGGGGGGGGGGTGTGTGTGGTTCTACCAACGAATTCTCGGTGCAGATTGTTGTTCACCGCCGTGACGAGACTAATGCTCATTACGTTTTGCTTTTGGTTCCGAGCTGAAATAAAAAAAAAAAAACTGAGGTTAATTCAACGCATGGGCTTCAACCTGAATTAAAAAACACTCTGCTGTGAAACTCTGATCCCCCGTTTTACCCGAAACTGAGCAAACTTCTTTTTCATTTCTTTCTTTCTTTTTTCTTTCTGTGTAACTTTTATTTCACTTTTTGTTTTTTGTTTTTTTATTTTCAATTTTTTTGTTCCGAAGATTTTTTTATTTATTTTTGCATTCATTTGTGTTCAAGCACAAAGGTTAATTTAGACTTTAAAAGTTTTTTTTGAATAATTTTCTTTTTGTTTAAAGAGTTTTCTTTTCGTCGTTTATCAGCCGTGTTGGGCAAGTTGGGGTTTTTTTTTTTCCCATTTTATTTCTGCCTTTTTTTTTTTTTTCTTTCTTTTTTTTTTTTTTTTGGCCAATTCAAACAAGCAATTGAGATGGAGAGAGATGTATTTGAGGTTGTACCATGTAGAAAATCTGCTGAATGATGCCTGTTTTTTTTTTTTTTTTTTTTTTTCTTTTTTTTTTTTTTTTTTGACACTGGTGCAAACTCATTTCTCTCATCACTTTCTATTTTAATTCTGTGAACTGGGGAAAATAAATTCTTTTTTTAAAACAACTGTGTAAAACCTGCGTGTGTTCTTTCTTTATTAACCGGGTTTTGTTGCGATGGATAAATCAATAGAATGTGTTGTACATAAAATACTGAAACAGTTTAAAATAAAATAAAAATTCAGTACTGCATGAATGATTTAGATACACACACAAACATACAGTAATTTCAGGCATATATATATGGAGGTCGTTTTGGTTCACTTATTTAAAAAAAAAAAACCCTCAAGTTCCATCCATTTAGGGGCAATCATAGTCTTGTGGTTAAGAAACCAGCCTTGCCACCTGAAGGTCCCTTGATATATGGTAAGTAACACATGGGTCATCGATGCCCCTCCTTAATGAGGACAGTTAATGTGTGTGTTAAAGAATAAAAGTAAGGGTGTGGTATTTATGTATGTGACACCGAAAGTATGGCACCTTAATTTCGTTATACCTGGTATAATGACAATAAAGATATTCTGATTCTGATTCTGGTAGCTCAGTGGGTTGGGTGTTGGGCTAAAAATCTGAAGGTTCGAATCTCAGGTTACCAATGAAGATCCTTGAGCAAGACCCTTAACCATGACTGCTCATGAGCAGATTCAAGTTTAAGTAGTTTATTCATATAGTGTTTTTCACAATACTACATTGTCATAAAGTGGTTTTACAGTGTTCTAAACCTTAATGTATTCCCTCAGAATACTTTTATTAGTCCTGGAGGAAATGAAGCCAAAATAAATACCGAAAACATTGACTATATCCTAAACTAGTGATACAAACATATAGAAGAAATAAAAAGGTATAAAATAAAGAAAGGGTATGCAGGAAAGTTAGAAACAGACCGAGCTACTGGAACGGGCTGCCACTCGGGACGACGCCAGTGTGTGTTAAATCTGACCGATTTCTCAAAAAAAAAAAAAACCTCGATTAGTTTATCGGTTTATCAGTTCACCGGTTTATCGGTCCTAACCCAGCATTCGTGTCAACTGCAGTCACTGCGCATGCGCCGTTCCGATTTAAACTTGGAGGCAGAGTGGATGGCGTTGCTGGAACTATGAAGGGAAGCCCTTTAAACGCTGCTTTATTATTTTATTTGCGTGCCGTGTTCGTCATTAAGAGCTGACTGTCGCTGAGGAAACGCGGCTTTAAAACCGGGACGCGTTGCTTTGTTGACGTTAGCATTTTAGCCAGCGAGCTACTCCCGGAGTCAGCGGTGACGGCGGAGCAGCAGGCCGGTGGAGGGGCGAGGGGAGGCGGCAGAGCGGCGGGGGAGAGGCCGGTGAGGGCACCGGTCAGCGGCTCCCTGTCAGCTGCTCATTAAATGAAGTTATTAAATGAAGTTATTAAATTAAATGAAATGAATATTAACGGTTCTCTCTTCGGTCGGTCAGGTTTTCTGTTTCTGTAAACTGAGGCTTTAATCAGCATGGCTGGTGGAATCACAGAATCCGGGGAGCCGTACTCACCGTTTGTAAGTTTTTTTTTTCTCATTTGTTCTTAAAATCTATGAAATAAAATTGGAATCTCTTTTTTTTTTTTCTTCTGCGTTCCTTTCACTTCCTCTTCGTTCCATAGTTCTTTAGTTCTTGGTAATCAGTAAGCCTCGAGTCGTGTGACTTCATTACCTCAACCTCACATGATGCTCTGAAGGATCTATACATTAATTAATCATGTATATAATTAAACATACAGGATTAATCTAATCTATTGATTAACATCAAACTTCTAATTCAACATTTGATTTTATTGCAGTCAAAGAGACTTCAACATCACAGGAACAAATCTGCAAAAACATATGTTTCAGCATTTCAGTTCTTTAAACTTAAATTTTTTTTTTTTACCAATTAAATCTGGACTCAAAGCAGAGGTCCGGACCGCTGACATCCATTTCATTCATTCTGTTAGTTTTCTTTCATGTTTTTATTCATTCATTATCTCCCGCTTTATCCTCTATTAGGGTCGCGGTGGGGTTCCCCATCCCCATCCAGGGGAGAACGTCTCAGATACAACCCAGGACAGGGCGCCAACACTCACTCTCCCACAGACACACACTCTATATGGGGCAATTTGGAGAAACTCAATTGACCTGATCCATGTTGTTGGACTGTGGGTGGAAAGCGGAGAACCCGGAGGAACCCACGCGGACACGGGGAGACATGCAAACTCCACCCAGATGGGGGATTCGAACCGGGAATCCCTAGCTGAGAGGAGGAGAACATGCTAAACTTCACTAAGCACGCAGTGCCACCCTCATAATAAATCATATATATACATTAAACATATAGGAAATATTAATCTATTGATTAACGTCAATTCTAATTCAACCATTTGATTTTATTGCCGTCGTACTTCAACATCACAGGAACAAATCTGCAAAAACATATGTTTCAGCATTTCAGTTCTTTAAACTTAAATTTTTTTTTTACCAATTAAATCTGGACTCAAAGCAGAGGTCCGGACCGCTGACATCCATTTCATTCATTCTGTTAGTTTTCTTTCATGTTTTTATTCATCCATTATCTCCCGCTTTATCCTCTATTAGGGTCGCGGTGGGGTTCCCCATCCCCATCCAGGGGAGAACGTCTCGGGCGCTGGGCAGATACACCCAGGACAGGGCGCCAATCCATCGCTGGACACACACTCTATATGGGGCAATTTGGAGAACTCAATTGACCTGATCCATGTTGTTGGACTGTGGGTGGAAAGCGGAGAACCCGGAGGAAACCCACGCGGACACGGGGAGAACATGCAAACTCCACCCAGATGGGGATTCGAACCGGGAATCCCTAGCGCTGAGAGGAGAACATGCTAAACCACTAAGCCACAGTGCCGCCCTCATTAATAAATCATATATATAATTAAACATATAGGATTAATATTGATCTATTGATTAACGTCAAACTTCTAATTCAACATTTGATTTTATTGCCGTCGTAGAGACTTGGCAACAAAAAAACAAAAACCTGTTTTCAGCATTTCAGTTCTCTTTAAACTTTTCATTCATCCATTATCTTCAACTTTATCCTCTATTAGGGTCACGGGTGGTTAGTGGTTTAGCATGTTCTCCTCTCAGCTCTAGGGATTCCCGGTTCGAATCCCCATCTGGGTGGAGTTTCCATGTTCTCCCCATGTCCACGTGGGGTTTCCTCCAGGTTCTCCGGTTTCCTCCCGGTTTCAGTCCAAAAACCTGGATCAAATCAATTGAGTTCTCCAAATTGCCCCATATAGAGTGTGTTTGTATGTGTGGTTGAGTGTGTGCCCAGCGATGGATTGGCGTCCTGTCCTGGGTGTATCTGCCCAGCTCCTGAAACGTTCTCTCCTGGATGGGCATTGGGAACCTTCTCGCGCGATAAAGCAGAAGATAATGAATGAATGAATTTACATTGGAGACACTGATTGTCCATCTGACTGTACTGTTATGACCTTGACAATAGTGTGTGTGTGTGTGCACACCTGCATAGGTTGGCTTGGTGTACATGTTCAACCTGATCGTGGGGACCGGTGCTTTAACCATGCCCAAAGCCTTTGCCACGGCAGGCTGGGTCGTGAGCCTGGCTCTCATCTCCTTCTTGGGTTTTATGAGGTGAGTGGACACAACATGGACTACAAATAAAAACTTGTCCATTGGAATTAAGGCTGAATTATAATTTCATATTAAAATTACATAATCTGCAACCTGTGCATCTTAGTGGTGAGCATGTTCTCCTCTCAGCGTGGTTTCCTCCTACAGGAATGCTCTAAATTGCCCCATATAGTGTGTGCCTCTTTGCCCTGCTTTCAGTTACATGACGACGACGTTCGTGATCGAGGCCATGGCTGCAGCCAACGCACAGCTCCACTGGAAGAGGAGGGAGCAGGAGGAGGTGAGGGGTGTAACAGTGTCACAGTACCCCCGGCTGCCTCGGCGGCGTTTAATAAAGCAGTACGGTACGAGAGGGCGTTATAAATAAACCCCAAAAAGAGGTGGAGTACAGTTCCACCTCTTTATGTGATTTATTCAGAATAATACACAACCTCGAGAGTCTGATTGCTTTAATAAAACACTTACAAACTCACTATAATAAAAAAAAACAAGCTCTGATTCAGAAATGCGTTTATTAAAAGCAAAATCGTTAATAATCTGATCTTCCGCGACGTAATCTAGTCCGGTTTTTAAAGTGAACGCTGCTCGCTGGTCAAACGCTGCCATCTAGTGTCCAAATTACAGAATACAGTTTATAAAAACAGCTCGCTGTTTATATTAATCTGTATTTTATAATTTTAAAATAATGTATTGTATATCATGCACTGATACGAATATGAAGCGCTCAGAGGGGTGTGTTATTGTTAATGATGTCACAGCTAGTTCAGCCAATCAGAATTAAGAAGCGCAGCAACCTACTTTATAATGCAATATTATCTGCATGTTCTAATTTTGCATTTATATATCCTGTTAATATTTAAAATTAACTTATTAAAGGTGGGGCGGCACGTGGTTTAGCATGTTCTCCTCTCAGCGCTAGGGATTCCCGGTTCGAATCCCCATCTGGGTGGAGTTTCCATGTTCTCCCCGTGTCCGTGTGGGTTTCCTCCGGGTTCTCCGGTTTCCTCCCACAGTCCAAAAACATGGATCAAGTCAATTGAGTTCTCCAAATTGCCCCATATAGAGAGTGTATCTGTATGAGTGAGTGTGTGTCCAGCGATAGATTGCCCCCCTGTCCTGGGTGTATCTGCCCAGCGCCCGAAACGTTCTCCCCTGGATGGGCATGGGATGGGCACGCCCCCCCCCAGCGACCCTAATATAGGATAAAGTGGAAGATAATGAATGAATGAATGAATATTAAAGGTGAAATCAGGACATTATTTTCCTACTTGACGGTCCGTCATGTCCGTGACGGGGTATTATAAACAAACGTAATAATAAATAATAAAGTGTTTTGTGTCTGTGGTTCGCAGGTCAACAGCAGTGACACGGGTTCCGATTATTCTGATGACGAAGTCACCATCAGGGGGCGCTCTGAGCCCGTGGAGACCCGACCCATTCTGTCCGTTCGTAAGTTTGCCGTTTTAAAGTCTGTTTTTGTGAAATTGTGTTATGTAATAATTTTTTGCCCCCCCCCTCGTCCCCGATCTCAGAGCGTGCGTCGTCCGTGGATCACTTCGACATCGTGGAGAGAGTGGAGATGGGGCAAATGGCCTCCATGTTTTTTAATAAAGGTAAGCGGGCTTTTCCATCGATGCTCTGTGAGACGTCGTTTTGACGAAACGTCTCTCCGTTAGTGCGTCCTGCTGGCGATACGTTCTCGTTTTAACGGCGCCTTTCGACGGAACCGATCCGCAGAGCGGTGAGGATGAACGATTAGATCGTTTTTAAGATCGCGGTTTTAACGTTTAAGCTCAAATAACACAATAAATCCTCTGACGGGACGGCGTTCAACCGAGCATCCAAACTCTATTCATTTATTAAACATGAGATCTAATTAATCATTCATTATCTTCCACTTAATCCAATACTAGGGTTGTGGGGGGGGGTCCCCCCTATCACTTACACAATAATAATAATAATAATAATAATAATTCATTCATTCATTATCTTCCACTTTATCCTCTATTAGGGTCGCGGGGGGGGGGGGGGTTCGCCATACCTATCCAGGGGAGAACGTTTCGGGCGCTGGGCAGATACACCCAGGACAGGGGGGCAATCTATCACTGGGCGCACACTTACTCACACATACATACTCTATATGGGGCAATTTGGAGAACTCAATTGACCTTGATCCATGTTTTTGGACTGTGGGAGGAAACCGGAGAACCCAGAGGAAACCCACACGGACACGGGGAGGACATGGAAACTCCATCCAGATAGGGATTCGAATCGGGAATCCCTAGCGCTGAGAGGAGAACATGCCAAACCACTAAGCCACCGTGCCGCCTTTAATAATAATGATAATAATGTGTTGGGTGGCCTTGCCTCTCAGATCCAGGTCGGAATCCTGATCTGGGTGGAGTTTGCATGTTCTCCCTGTGTCCACATAGGTGTCCTCTGGGTTCTCCGGTTTCCTCCCACAGTCCAGAAAACATGGTTTCAAGGTCAACTGAATGCTCTAAATTGCCCCATATAGTGTGTGTAAGTGAGGGGTAGACTGGCGTCCTGTCCTGGGTGTGTCTGCCCAGCGCCCGAGACGTTCTCCCCTGGATGGGCATGGGGAACCCCCCCCCCCCCCCCCCGCGACCCTATTATAGGATAAAGTGGTAGATAATGAATGAAAAAAAAAAATATATATATATTAATCAGTAAATAATGAATCTATAATCCTCAGAAAACAACAGCAAACGATACAGAAGTTAAAATCCCTGTTCGTCTCTAAACGTTCGTCCGGTCGATTTTAATTTAGCAGCTTTTTAAAGGTCGTCGAATATTAATCAGATAAAACGGGACGATCGGCTGTTAATGGATGCGGTTAATTAATCCGGGCTTTAATTACAGACGCCAGTGCGCTGGTATCTCTCCTGCTGCACCTGTGAGACCGATACAGGTGAGACTTTAAAGTCCTCATAACCGAACGCTTAATTAAAAGGCGTCTGTCGTTCACCTGAGACTCCAGACGTCCTCTCATCGGTCATTCTTTTTGGATTAATTTCTTGGTTTTCTGGCGGTCGGTCTGGTCCTCGCCGTCAGTCAGCGTGCCGACTCAGCACGTCTGTGAACGTCTGTGTAATATCTCAGCAGCATTGCTTTTGGCATCTTATCAAAGCAGTGGGTGCCACGTTATTAGGCTTTCTGTCGACTCGTCCTGCCCATTTTAGGAAGCGTCCACCAGAGGGCGCGGTTGTTCCACTGTAAGGTTCTAGATTCTAATCTGCCGAAGTGGGGGTCAGTCGTTCTGCCGCTGTTCTGTTCTGTGATGTTCTGTAAAGCCGTGAAATGACGCCGGACGTCACATTTTAAATGCCGAGCTCACAGGATGCCGACGGAACGATGCACACCGCTCATCCGATCTTTAAGGAGGACGTCCGATCTGAAAACATAATAAACTGGAACCCGTTTGGAGGGAACCTCCCAGAGAGGCTCAGAATTAATGGACTCTGTATTTCAGTAAAATCGGAGATCGTTGGAGTGCAGAGGGGGTCGGGCTTCGGGGGCCTGTAGGGGTTAATGATGTGCTTCAGGATCAGGACTGCTTTCAAACAGTCTGCTCTCCTCTCACAACGTGTACTCACAATACATGGGGCAATTTGGAGCATTCAATTTATCTTATCAATTTATGTTTTTGGACTGTGGGAGGAAACCGGAGAACCTGGAGGAAACCCACGTGGACATGGGGAGAACATGCAAACTCCACCCGGATTGGGATTAAAAACTGGAATTGCCCCTATTTAAATTGCCTCTATATAGTGTGTCTAAATTGCCCCTATATGAATTGCCTCTATATAGCGTGTCTAAATTGCCCCATGTAAATTGCCCCTTTGTAAATTGCCTCTATATAGTGTGTCTAAATTGCCCCTATGTAAATTGCCTCTATATAGTGTGTCTAAATTGCCCCTATGTAAATTGCCTCTATATAGTGTGTCTAAATTGCCCCTATGTAAATTGGCACTATATAGTGTGTCTAAATTGCCCCTATGTAAATTGCCTCTATATAGTGTGTCTAAATTGCCCCTATGTAAATTGCCTCTATATAGTGTGTCTAAATTGCCCCATGTAAATTCCCTTATATATTCATTCATTCATTCATTCATTATCTTCCGCTTTATCCTCTATTAGGGTCGCGGTGGGGTTCCCCATGCCCATCCAGGGGAGAACGTTTCGGGCGCTGGGCAGATAGACCCAGGACAGGGCGCCAATCCATCGCTGGGCACACACTCACTCTACAGACACGCACACATACAGACTCTATATGGGGCAATTTTGAGAATTCAATTGACTTGATCCATGTTTTTGGACTGTGGGAGGAAACCGGAGAATACGGAGGAAACCCACGCGGACACGGGGAGAACATGGAAACTCCACCCAGATGGGGATTCGAACCGGGAATCCCTAGCGCTGAGAGGCGAACATGCCAACCACTAAGCCACCGTGCCGCCTTCCCTTATATAGTGTGTCTAAATCGCCCCATGTAAATTGCCTCTATATAGTGTGTCTAAATTGCCCCATGTAAATTGCCTTTTCTATTGTGTCTAAATTGCCCCTATATAAATTGCCTCTATATAAATTGCCTCTATAGAGTGTGTCTGTGATAGACTGAGTGAGTGTGTCCAGTGATAGATTGGCGTCCTGTCCTGGGTGTATCTGCCGGTAACGGTCTCCCCTGGGGGGGGGGGGGGGGGCAGATGGGTGTGTAGAGGAGTCGGTGTGTTGAGTGGAGAATCGTTTTGGAGGTGATTCATGTGAACGGAGGAAGCTGGTGTTGTTCTGATAAAGCCTTATTATTTTAAAACTAGGTCAAGATCATTTTAACAATGGTGTGTGTATGTTTGTATGTTTGTATGTTTGTGTGTGTGTGTGTGTGTGTGTGTGTGGAGAATAAACAGGACAGAACAGATGAGCGCTCCATGTCCCCAAATCAGAGGACTGTATTATTATTGTGTCTGTTGTATCTGAAGGTGTGATGCATGATGGTCCATGATGGTGATTAGATGATATCCTCCATGCCGGTTCATCCAGCTGTGTCAGTGCTGGTGTGTGTGTGTGTGTGTGTGTGTGTGTGTGTGTGTGTGTGTGTGTGTGTCTTTATTGCGATGCTTTGTTATGCGTCAGTAAACCGGTTACACTTTCTGCTCTGAAGACGTGTTCGCGGTGCAAAGCAGGTTTCCATGCGGCACAAGACAACGTGTTTAGTGAGTGCTGGGACGTGAGGGTGAGGGTTGGGGTTGGGGGTGAGGGTGGGGGTGAGGGTTGCGGGTGGAGGTGAGGGGTGAGGGTTGAGGGTGAGGGTTGAGGGTGAGGGTGGAGGTGAGGGTGGGGGTGAGTCTGTCCTGATCTGTCAGCTCACAGTCTCTGTGTGCAATTAATTCATTATTAATCATAATGATATTTATTATTATTATTATTATTATTATCATTATTATTATCATCCATCCATTATCTTCCACTTTATCCTATATTAGGGTCGCGGGGGGGTTCCCCATGCCCATCCAGGGGAGAAACACCCAGGACAGGGGGGCAATCTATCACTGGACACACATACACACTCTATATGGGGCAATTTGGAGAATTCAATTGACTTGATCCATGTTTTTTTGGACTGTGGAAGGAACCCGGAGGAAACCCACGCAGACACGGGGAGAACATGGAAACTCCACCCAGATGGGGATTCGAACCGGGAATCCCTAGAGCTAAGAGGAGAACGTGCTAAACCACTAAGCCTCCGTGCCGCCTGTAATATATTTTATATAATATATCTAAATCTTAATATCGTTAATGGAAGTGTGAGCGTGTTCTAAATGTGTAACGCGTGTTCTTCATGTTAACTGTAAATTAGAACTTTAGTGAGTTGGCCTTTCATGTTCCATTTCCCCATCGCGGTGATTTTAATGATTGGTGGAGAACAGGTGGCAGCGCTGCCCTCTCTCATTTCTGGCAGGAGCGGCATCCATCACGCCTCTAAGAAGGGTATATAGGCGCGGCGTTTTCGTTTAACGTTAATGGACTGTGAGCCCTAATTTTCCTGGCAGTAATGAATAAGGTGATGGGCCCTGCAGGGCGGGCGAGCATCCTCACCAGAACCCGCCGCTTGATGGATGTCTGATGTAGCATTCGGCGTCCGGCGCGTTACGGTTTGGGCGACGGATGAACGACGGCCGGGCGGGCACGAGGAGGCATGACGGAGACTGAATCATGAAGTCGTTACCTTCGTAATTAGGATGATTAATATCCCCCGCCGCTGAGAGAAGCTTGCTTTAGAAAATCTCTACACCTTCAAATTCCGGCCGTGTTTTATTTCTTTATTTTTGGGTCTGCGTTCCGGGAGACGGGATGCGACCTGACGTTGTTTAAAGGTTAAATTTGGGGGGCATTTGCGCATCAGGTCAGATCCCGAAACATAAGAAACGAATTAGATTCAGTGTGTACTGAAGCTGGAACGCCATAAGGACCGGATTTTTAAAGACCGGATCGGACTTCGTTCACACGAACGCGTCCCACGTGCTGATCTGACTGATCTGCATCACGCCTCGTTCCTATCCCGGCTGTGCGTGTCTCATGGAGGCTGCACACTGATCGTTACACAGACCTCCAGCAGGGAAATTAATTACCTCCGATGCCCGTCCTGCGTTTTGCCATCTTGCCTCCAAACATCGTAAATTTAAAGAGAATGGGCAACCCGTAAGGATGGCACGGTGGCTTAGTGGTTTGGCATGTTCTCCTCTCAGCGCTAGGGATTCCCGGTTCGAATCCCCATCTGGGTGGAGTTTCCATGTTCTCCCCGTGTCCGCGTGGGTTTCCTCCGGGTTCTCCGGTTGCCTCCCACAGTCCAAAAACATGGATCAAGTCAATTGAGTTCTCCAAATTGCCCCATATAGAGTGTGTCTGTGTGAGTGAGTGAGTGCCCAGCGATAGATTGCCCCCCTGTCCTGGGTGTATCTGCCCAGCGCCCGAAACGTTCTCCCCTGGATGGGCATGGGGAACCCCCCCCCCCCTTTTATTTTTACTTGAGTCTCCTTTAACGTCTCTGCGACCCACCCGTTGAGAATCGCTGCTGTACGTTGTTTTGGAGTGCGTGAGCATTTTGATGACGCGTCACTTTTAATTGAGCAGGTTTTTTTTATTTATTTTTTTTAAATTTTATTTATTTATTTATTTTTTTTGGTAGTTTATTAAAACCATCCATTTAATTAATAATTAATAAGTCCGACTTTTTATAGAAATATTTTCGTTGGTTGTTTTTCAAAGGAAACAGTTTGTTGAATTCATCAAAGCGATTTATTCAGTTTATTTTATAATAAATTAAATTTTAATCTTGTTTTATCCCCCCCCCCCCCCCCCTCCAGTTGGCGTCAACATGTTTTACATCTGCATCATTGTCTATCTCTATGGGGACCTGGCCATCTATGCTGCCGCCGTCCCCATGTCCTTGATGGAGGTGGCCTGGTGAGTTCATCCAAACGTTCTAAACCTTTAATCCAGCGTTCTGCTTTTATTTATTCGGTGTTTTGAGTGTGTGTGTGTGTGTGTGTGTGTGTGTGTGTGTGTGTGTGTGTGTGTGTGTCCCGTGGCGTTCTGCAGTTGTTTTTTATTGTTTGGCTTCCGGTTATATATATATATATATATTTTTTATTGCTCTGAAATTCACACCACGCCGTCAGGCCGAGGTGCGCGACCCGTCCCAAACCGCGCCCGTGGGGGGGGGGGGGTGTTAACTTTCCCCAATATTGTATTTCTGCGCTTCCCCGCTTCATTATTGAGAGATCCTGCGGTTTTAAAGCCAAACTGAGACCACGCGTTCTTGCGTGATCTCTGGGTTTTTGGGAACTGCTGCTGATTGGACGGTTGGTTTTTATTCTGAGGGATGAGATGGCGAGAGGGACACGGGTTCGAATCCTGCCTCACTGTGTGTTATGATGCTTGTGTTTTATTTATTTATTTATTTATTTATTTTTTTTTTTGCCTCAAAGCCTGAGTTGCTGTAATAATATCGAGGGCAATTTTACAGTCTGCCCTCGGCCCGGGGCAGATCAGCGCCCCCTGTGGACACCCGTGTTATTGTCCGGATTAAATCTCAGTCTCAACATGTTTACCAAAATTATTATTAGTAGTATTCATTCATTCATTATCTCCCGTTTTATCCTCTATTAGGGTCGCGGTGGGGTTCCCCATGCCCATCCAGGGGAGAACGTCTCGGGCGCTGGGCAGATAGACCCAGGACAGGGCGCCAATCCATCGCTGGGTACACACTCACACACTCAAACACACTCTATATGGGGCAATTTTAGAGAACTCAATTGACTTGATCCATGTTTTTGGACTGTGGGAGGAAACCGGAGAACCCGGAGAAAACCCACACGGACACGGGGAGAACATGGAAACTCCACCCAGATGGGGATTCGAACCGGGAATCCCTAGCGCTGAGAGGCGAACGTGCTAACCACTAAGCCACCGTGCCGCCTATTAGTAGTATTTCTATTTATTTTTTTAAATTTTTTTTTTGGCCCTGAAATCACAATTTTTTGCCCTACTGATAGTTTTGATTAATTAAATAATTTTAATGTATTCATTTATTTGTCACTCTCTGGGGTGGGGGGGGGGAGTCACGCAGCCATTAGAGCCTCAGCCCCTCGGCAAGAACCTACAGGGTTCTGTTCTCAGATCCGTTCCATGTCCTCCACGTTCCCAAATAGGGTTCCTTCTGCTTCTGTGCTTTACTAAACCAATTAGTAAAAATAATAATAATAAGCTTATCCCCCCTGGAGGGGTCCATCTGAATGTCCAGCAGGACTTAATATAGGTTTAGATGTACCCCAACACATCAGGGGGGGATTTAGTTTGGGACTATACCACTAACAACGATTGAACCCCACTTGGGAACGTGGAGGACATGCCACCGATCCGAGAATAGAACCCTGTAGCTTCTTGCAACGAGGCTGACTCCTCCCCCCAGAGAGTTAATAATAAAATAATACATAAAAATGATTTAATCAATCAAACTAAAGACACCAGTGGGGGGGGTTCAATCAGAAAAGCCCTCAGAGGCCGATTGAAGGGAACGTTGTCCTCAGCCGACGTTCCCGTCAGACGTTTGATGCGTTAACCGAGCGCACGGCGACGTTCTGATGACCGACGGCCTTTAACGTGAACGGAGGTCTGCGTGCGGCCGAGCGCCGTGATCAGACGCCGCTAATTAAAACCGTCAGCGTTTAAAACATCCCTCGTGTACTGTTCTACGTCAGACGGTGGGGGGGGGGGGGGGGAACGGCGGGACTCACTGCGGAACAGATTAATTAATGTAATTACCTGACGCTGCGTCGACATCTCAGGATGGTTTCTTAATTATCCGCTTTAAACCAAGAAATCATCAGAGTTCCACAATTAATATGATTATGACGCAATAATTAACTTTACATGTGATGAAAAAAAACAATTAACACACAATATTAATTCTTTTAAATTATTATTATAATTATATTAAATATTTGTAAACATATCCAGTTGAATGAATTTTTAAGTGAAGCCACTGGGTCCAAAGTTCTGGTTCTCAACGTAAAACGTGTTTTTATAATGAATCTCGACGTGACGATGTTCCTACAGTTAATTAATCGTGACATTTTTAATCACGATTAATTGCAACAATGATTAATTGTTTACACTTGTTTCATTACATTATATTTATCATTTATATCATATATTATATAAAATATTAAATATATAAATATTTATCTTTACATTGTCATTTATATTATTGTATATTATTATTATATATATGTATTATATATAATATATATTATTATTATATATTTATAGTATACACTTGTTTCATTGCATTATATTTGATCATTTATTTTTACAAATTTTATTATTTTGATATATTACATTTATAAATATATAAATATTTATCTTTTCTTTGTCCTTTATATTATTGTATATTATTGTGTGTGTGTGTGTTGTCGAATTGTATACACTTGTTTCATTACATTATATTTGATCGTTTAGGTGACACTTTTATCCAAAGCAACTTATAATTTATAACAATGTGAGCGCAGGGCTGGAACAGCGCCCCCTGGAGCAATACGGATTAAGGCTCTTGTTGTTGCTCACTCTTTCGGTGGACGTGGGATTTGAACCCTGAACCTTCAGATTAATAACCCAGCGCTCTGACCTCTGCTCGTGGTTCCTCTTTTTTTTGCTGACCGTGTGTGTTTGCTGTTCCAGTGGAAACCACTCCTGCAGCGGCGGCGGCGTGAAGTACAACGACACAGATGCATGCTGGGGGACGGTCAAACGCAAAGACGCCTACAGGGTCTTCCTGGTGAGTGTGGACATCCGGCTGTCTCTTCATCACTCCTCCTCCTCCTCCTCCTCGTCTGATAGGGACCCACAGAACAGCTTCCAAAACTACGGCTACACTCGAGAGAGAGAGAGAGAGAGAGAGCACTCTGAGTGAGCGAACGAGAGAGAGAGAGAGAGAGCACTCTGTGAGAGAGAGAGAGAGAGAGAACACACTGAGTGAGGGAGAGAGAGCACTATATTATCACAGGAGACTGCTCTATCTCTGCATGCAGTGCGGGAGGTAAACACACTCTCACACACACACACACTCACACCCACTCACACACTCACACACAGAGGCTTGAGATGGTGATGGTGAGGTGGTGAGATGTTGAGGTGGTGAGATGGTGAGGTGTTGAGGTGGTGAGATGGTGAGGTGGTGAGATGGTGAGGTGGTGAGATGGTGAGGTGTTGATGTGGTGAGGTGGTGAGATGGTGAGGTGTTGATGTGGTGAGATGGTGAGATGGTGAGGTGTTGAGATGGTGTTGATGTGGTGAGGTGGTGAGATGGTTAGGTGGTGAGATGGTGAGGTGTTGATGTGGTGAGGTGGTGAGATGGTTAGGTGGTGAGGTGGTGAGATGGTGAGGTGTTGATGTGGTGAGGTGGTGATGTGGTGAGGTGTTGATGTGGTGAGGTGGTGAGATGGTTAGGTGGTGAGGTGGTGAGATGTTGATGTGGTGAGGTGGTGAGGTGTTGAGGTGGTGAGATGGTGAGGTGGTGAGGTGTTGATGTGGTGAGATGGTGAGGTGGTGAGGTGGTGAGATAGTGAGGTGTTGATGTGGTGAGATGGTGAGGTGGTGAGGTGTTGATGTGGTGAGGTGGTGAGATGGTGAGGTGGTGAGGTGTTGATGTGGTGAGGAGGTGAGATGTTGAGGTGGTGAGGTGGTGAGGTGTTGATGTGGTGAGGTGGTGAGGTGTTGATGTGGTGAGGTGGTGAGGTGGTGAGATGGTGAGATGGTGAGGTGTTGAGATGGTGAGGTGTTGAGATGGTGAGGTGGTGAGGTGTTGAGATGGTGAGATGGTGAGATGGTGAGGTGGTGAGATGGTGAGATGGTGAGGTGGTGAGGTGGTGAGATGGTGAGGTGGTGAGATGGTGAGGTGGTGAGGTGGTGAGGTGGTGGATGGAGTTGTAAGCGGACGTGCTGATCTCTCTGCTCCCTCTTTAGAACCTGGATGGAGGTTCCGGTTCCCGTTTATTTTCCTCCACAGACGAGATAAGTCTTTAAAACCAGCGTTTACGCATCAGAGCAGGTCATTAAGAACCCGGTTCTGACCCGGGGTTCCGCCTGCGGTCGTCATGGAAACGTCCCGAAGCTTTAGAATGACGTACGTAAACCTGATTCTGATTCTGTACAAACACGCGGGTCTAAAGGAGAACCTAAAGACCTCGGGTTCTCCGTCAGTTCTGATCTCGGGGGTTTGGTTAACCCCCATAATGCCTCGTTCTTAATAAACCCAGCGCTGTGTTTTGATTGGTTGCCGCTGCGGTCCGGTTTGCGTCAGCGTGCTGATGAAGCTCGGCCCGCGGATGGAGGACATTATCAGTGACCTCGGTTCTACAGGGAGACGCGGCGCTGAACGTGTGTCCACTATTGAAATTAAAATATCGATTGTTCCTCTGGAGCTGACTCGCCCTTAAACCCACCGGAGAGAGAGAGAGAGACAGAGAGAGAGAGAGAGACACACACAGAGAGAGAGAGAGACACCCAGACAGAGAGAGAGAGAGCGACACCAAGAGAGGGAGAGAGACACCGAGAGAGAGAGACACCGAGAGAGAGAGACACCGAGAGAGAGAGACACCGAGAGAGAGAGACAGACACAGAGAGAGAGAGACAGAGAGAGAGAGAGACACCGAGAGAGAGACAGAGAGACAGAGAGAGACACCGAGAGAGAGAGAGAGACAGAGACACCGAGAGAGACACAGAGAGAGAGAGAGAGAGAGACACCAAGAGAGAGAGAGAGAGACACAGAGAGAGAGACACAGAGAGAGAGAGAGAGAGAGACACACACCAAGAGAGAGAGAGAGAGAGACACAGAGAGAGAGAGAGACACAAAGAGAGAGACACTGAGAGAGAGAGAGAGAGAGAGACACACCAAGAGAGAGAGAGAGACACAGAGAGAGAGAGAGAGAGACACACCAAGAGAGAGAGAGAGAGAGACACAGAGAGAGAGACACAAAGAGAGAGACACTGAGAGACCGAAAGAAATTAGCATGTTCTCCTCACAACGCTGGGGATCCAGGTTCGAATCCCGATCTGAGTGGAGTTTAGCATGTTCTCCCCATGTTTGTGTGGGTTTCCTCCGGGTTTTCCGGTTTTCTCCCACATTTCAAAAACATGGATTCAAAGTGAATTGGCTTCTCTAAATTGCCCCTATTTAATATTTGTGTGTGTGTGTGTGTGTGCGCCCTCTCCTGGGTGTCTGGTCTTCCTTTATCTTTAGTTTAATTTTGTAAATATAATATATAATGCTCGATTTAAAAAAAAAAAAAAAATCGATTTATATTATGATTGAAACTATTAGTTTTTTTTCCATATTTTATTTAGTAATTGTGTTGTTCTTAATCAAAATGATTAATCGTCTCATCCCTAATGATGACGACGACGACCAAGCGTTCAAATGAAAGTGTGATCGGATGCAGATGTTGTCATACGAACATCACGTTCTTTTGTTTGTTTACTTCATTCATTCATTCATCCAGGGGAGAACGTTTCGGGCGCTGGGCAGATAGACCCAGGACAGGACGCCAATCTATCACTGGGCACACACTCACTCACACACACACACTCTATATGGGGCAATTTAGAGAACTCAGTTAACTTGATCCATGTTTTTGGACTGTGGGAGGAAACCGGAGAACCCGGAGGAAACCCACGCGGACACGGGGAGAACATGGAAACTCCACCCAGATGGGGATTCGAACCGGGAATCCCTAGCGCTGAGAGGAGAACATGCTTAACCACTAAGCCACCCGTTTGTTTTGACTTGGTTTGTGTTAATTGGTTTTGATTGGATGGCTCTGTTTTAATTGGCCTTTATTGACTTTTTCGACCTCAAAAGTTCTTCTCACTTCTTCTGCCTTTTGCTCCAACTTTTCGGCTAACGATCCGTTACGCGTCGCCGACGTTCCACGTTGTTACTTAAATTTACATAAAGTATTAAGTTAAATACAGTAGAGCTGCATTAACGCCGTTTGTTTTGAAAACGCTGACTGTGCCGTTATGAGCGTGTTTACTGCAGCCGCAGCGCGCCGCGGATGAACACGCGCTTCGGGAAATGGACTCGGACGCTGATGTGATTTGTGTTTCTGCGATGCTATTTCGGGCGAAACGTAGTTCTGCGTTCTGCGTTCTGTCGTTGTGAGTGGATGAGCGTGGATCTTTAAAAGGCCATGAGGAACGAACACGGGTTTAGAGGAAGTTAGGAAAGTTTATGGTGAGCTAGAACTCTGATGGTTCTGAGCACCGGGGCAGCAATTTAATAAAATCTAATTAATAATCAAATAATCAATCCGTTCTGACGATTCGCGTTGACGGGAACTTCAGACGGCGTTAAAAAGCGACAATCAATCGACTATTTTACAGATAAAATCCAGCAGATTATTTTGAGTTTTAAACGTTTGGCCCCCTGGTGGTTTTACTGTGTAATGCACGAGTGTCCAGACTTTTTTGGAAAGTGGGCCGGTTTAAAAAAAACATGTCTTTTGACATTTTTTCACCACAAAAGTGATTAAAAGAATGCATGACATTTATAAAAAATAAAACAATTTTCATTCCCATAATTACCTTCATTTTATTTAATTTTTGAATTTTTAATTATTACCTTTATTTTATTTATATCTGGAGAGTCTGATAACATTAATCAGACTGTAAGGAATTTAAATTGAAGGTCGAGCAGCTCGTTTGTCACGTTCATGTTGTCAACACGTCAAAAGAAATCCGTAGTCGCGTCGGATGTGTCGGTGTTTTCATCGCCGGCTGATGAGAAATCATCAAAAGCCAGTCCTCTGCTGCCCCCTAGCTGCCTCTGAAAATCTGCCGATGTGTCCTCAGTTCTCACGTTGATCAGACACAGATCGAATTAGAATGGTGCTGCCATCATGTGGTAAAAGATGGAATTACACAATTGTTTTTAGTTGCGGGACGTCTGGGATTGGCCCGCGGGCCGGACTCTGGACATGCCTGTTGTAATGTATGAGGCAGTCGTGGGCGTGTGGTTGAGGATCCAGCCTCGCGATCCTTAAGAGCCCCGGATCGATTCCCGGTACCTCTAAATACCCCGGCTGAGGGCACCTAACCCTAATTGCTCCCTGGGTGCCGGGTACAGCTCCGCCCACCACGCTGGGGTCGTGTGCCCACTTCACCTGAATCTAAGCACTCTTTATTTCAGCCCTCTGTCTTTAGACTTATTTCCCCGTCTCTGGTCATCTTTTGTTTTCGTGGTGGAACAAACGACGTTCTATTTTTAGAACCTCACTCCACAGCTGCAGGGCGTGCTGCTATTTTTATTTTTTAAAGCCGGACCGGCCGCGGCGTTTGGAGATACGAGAACGTGATTAGAACCAACCGTGTCCAACGTTCAGCCGGTGATGAAAGTGGACGACTTTAAAAGTCCAGGTTTGGATCTCGGTCGTGTGTGTGTATGTGTGTGTGTGTGTGTGTGTGTGTGTGTGTGTGTGTGTGACCGACAGTTCATGCTGTTAAAGGCGAGACGGTGGAACGGTCGATATTTCCGCTGACTCGGCGCTCTGCTCCGTCTTTTTTTAAGTCATTGATTTGGAGTGAAGCATGTTCTCACGTTGTTCTCAGGAGTGAAGGCCGTTCTCGCGTAACAGAGGCGTTAGAACCGCCGCTTTGATCGGACCCGGACGCCGGGCGGCAGCTGGACGTCTGATTCACCCCCCCCCCCCCACTCAAAGCAGCAAGAAAATCTCTGCGCTGGGAATTAATCTGCGCTCGATTAATTCTGCTACCTGAAATCCTCTCGGTGTATTGATGATGAAACCGTAAATACGAAGCTGAACCTTTATTTCAGAGAAATGCGGATGAGACGATTAATCGCTTTCGTAATTCATCACAATTTAGAAACATTACAAATCATTAATCGTGGGAGAGGCGGCACGGGGGCTTAGTGTTTTAGCATGTTCTCCTCACAGCACTAGGGATTCCCGGTTCGAATCCCCATCTGGGTGGAGTTTCCATGTTCTCCCCGTGTCCACGTGGGTTTCCTCCGGGTTCTCCGGTTTCCTCCCACAGTCCAAAAACATGGATCAAGTCAATTGAGTTCTCCAAATTGCCCCATATAGAGTGTGTATGTCTGAGTGAGTGTGTGTCCAGTAATAGATTGGCGTCCTGTCCTGGGTCTATCTGCCCAGCGCCCGAAACGTTCTCCCCTGGATGGGCATGGGGAACCCCCCCCCCCCATGACCCTAATAGAGGATAAAGCGGGAGATAATGAATGAATAATCGTGGGAGCGCCTCAACGATGTCACGATAAACAGGCACTCGGCCGAAAGACACAAAATAAACCGGAGCTTCAGATCTGATCTCTAACACGATCCTGATAATCAGACACACAAACGACATCTTCAGCTAAATTAGTTGCCTGTGATTTAATGAGATGCTTTAAAAACCCTGCGGTAATAAAAGATCAGCTCCCGGTTTTCATACAGGATTCGGGGTGGTGGTGGTGGTGGTGGTGGTGGTGGGGGGGGGGGGTTATTGCCCCATATATTTCTGCCACAGATATTTCTGCCACAGCAGTGTGTCCAGTGCATTGAAATATTCTCTCATTAGGTATCTCATTAAAAAAAACCAGGCCACCCCTTCAGCAACCATCTGCTGCCACCGACCGACGCTCCGTCACCTGAAAGCCACCTCTCAGACCTGCTTCCACCGACAAGGTTCTGCTTTATCTTTCATTACAGAATGCAGATCAGAAATCCTGAATTTACTACAACAAATTTAAATAAATATAATATAAATATAAGTGGCGGCACGTTGGCTTAGTGGTTTAGCATGTTCTCCTCTCAGCACTAGGGATTCGCGGTTCGAATCCCCATCTGGGTGGAGTTTCCATGTCCTCCCCGTGTCCGCGTGGGTTTCCTCCGGGTTCTCCGGTTTCCTCCCACAGTCCAAAAACATGGATCAAGTCAATTGAGTTCTCCAAATTGCCCCATATAGAGTGTGTGTGTCAGTGAGTGTGTGCCCAGCGATGGATTGGCGTCCTGTCCTGGGTGTATCTGCCCAGCGCCTGAGACGTTCTCCCCTGGATTGGCATGGGGAACCCCCCACCGCGACCCTAATAGAGGATAAAGCGGAAGATAATGGATGGATGGATAAATATAAGTAAAAATTACTTATTTTTTGTGTTCCTCAGACGCCCGAGGTCGAGGTTTTACCTTTAACAGCAGACTGAACGAACCGAACCGAACCGTCTCTATTATTATAATAAGGTTTCCAACCTTAAAAATTAAAGGTCCTGATTGGGTAGTCGGCATGTCCTTCCCATGTCTGCTTATTTAAACTGCTGTAACCATTTAAGGTAATATAAAACCTTATAAATAAACCCCATAATGAGGTGTTATTGTCCCCGGCGTGTAGTAGAGAACAGTTCCACCTCTTTATGTGATTTATTCACAATAATACACAACCTCCAGAGTCTGATTACTTTAATAAAACACTTACAAACACATTATAATAAAAAAACAAGCTCTGCTTCAGAAATGCGTTTATTACAAACAAAATCGTTAATAATTTAATTTTCCACGACGTAATCTAGTCCGGTTTTTATATTGAACGCTGTTCGCTGGTCAATCACTGCCCTCTAGTGGCCAAATTACAGAACGCAGTTTATAAACAGTGTAACCGGTTTAGTGCAGATCTCTGTTTATATTAATCTGTATTTTATGATTTATTATAATGTATTGTATATCACGCACTGATTCCAATGTGAAGCGTTCAGAGGGGTGTGGTATTGATAATGATGTCACGGCGGGACACACGGCTCAGCCAATCAGATTTAAGGACGGAACTGCCCGCTTTATAATGTGAAATAATAAATGATATCAGGTTTTTGGATCAGTGTACATTAGTGGAATGAAGACGGGGTAATGTGTCTCCACCTGTAGCCCCCCCCCCCCCCGCTCTCCTCTTTAAACGTTCCGTGTCCCTGTCCCCCCTCTGAAGGTTCTATTACGCGCTCCGTGCTCACTGAGAAAAGGGAGAGAAATTAAAGCCGAACCCACCTATAAATACTTCCTCCTCGTTCGGAGAACATCTTTTTTAGGTTCCACATCAACTCCCTGGTGGTGGGGGGGGGTGACGATCGCACCGGTTTAAATAGAGCCGTGTGTGAATCTGTTTTATTTAAACGCCACCCGGCTCGCAGCCTGTGCCTTTATTTACTCACAAGAGACGAGACGAGAGACAAGTAAGAGACGAGCTCCACACCCGAGTGACGCTCGGTTTAGAGGCGGAGCAGCCGGTTCACCTTGAGTCCGTGTTTTTGGACTGTGGGAGGAAACCGGAGAACCCGGAGGAAGCCCACGCAGACACGTGGAGGACATGGAAACTCAACCCAGATTGGGATTCGAACTGAGAAACCCCAGCCCTGAGAGGAGAACATGCTAAACACTAAGCCACCGTGCCGCCCCTTAACGAATAAGTGCAAATAAATATTATAATTAAGATATTGCAGTACAGAAAAGGGATCTGCTTATATATATATATATATATATATATATATATATATATATATATATATATATATATGTGTGTGTGTGTATACATGTGTTATTGTATGTGTGCATATATTCATTCATTCATTTATTATCTCCCGCTTTATCCTCTATTAGTGTCGCGGGGGGGGGGGGGGGGGGTACCCCATGCCCATCTAGGGGAGAACGTTTCGGGCGCTGGGCAGATACACCCAGAACAGGGCGCAAACCCATCGCTGGACACACACTCACTCACACACACACACTCTATACGGGGCAATTTGGAGAACTCAATTGACCTTGATCCATGTTTTTGGACTGTGGGAGGAACCCGGAGGAAACCCACGAGGACACGGGGAGGACATGGAAACTCCACCCAGATGGGGATTCGAACCGGGAATCCCTAGCGCTGAGAGGAGAACATGCTAAACCACTAAGCCACCGTGCCGCAACGTGTTTTTATATATATACACTAACATTAAGGGTAAATGTTTATAAAGAAACCCTCAGATTGCGTTGCAGTCACGTTCCGTTTCAGGTCTGTTCTAAACTGTGTGGGATTTGCATATTCACATCGCTCACATAAACATTATTACAAAGCATCCGTGCAGTTTGGCACCCCGCCACCAGAGGGGAGTTTAATAGGTTCTCCGTATCACATCTGTCATCATCATGTCAGGGTTCTGAGCTTTAATTAACTGTGGAAATGAAAAATGTCCCACTGAATTAGAACGTTGCTTCAATTCAGCATTAGTCAGCAGTTTTTAGTCAGGGTTTCATACGTTTTGGAATTTATTTAAAACTGAGGTGTGTGCGTGTGTGTGTGGGGGGGGGGGGATGGGGGGGGGTGTTCATCATTGTTTTAAAATGACATTAGTGTGTGAGAGGCACTCTGGATTCCGCGTGTGTGTGTGTGTGTGTGTGTGTGTGTGTGTGAGAGCGCTGGGCCGTGTACAGTATCATTATCTGGTCCAAGGACACTGCAGAGCAGGACGGTGTGCTGGTCCAGCGCTCTGGGTGTCCAGCCGCGCCACACGTGATGCGTTCACGCCGCTGACTCCTGACGGAACGTGAGGACGAGCTCTGATTGGTCGTCGTGAGACGCCGTAGCGTCGGGCCGATGACCTTCACCCGTCCTTGTGTTTTGAGTGCTTTTTTTTCTCTCGTTATGAGTTTAATTAAGGTTTGCTCGTCAGCGCGGCTGTTTGAGATCGAGGTTCTGAACGTTTTTCAGGTTTAAATGTGATTTTAATGATTTCTGTATCACAGACAATAATTTTAACTTTAACAAACGGATGAGCTTTGAGGTTGTGATGAAGAGGCGGAGTCACTGCAGGCACGCCCCGTTTAATACATGCATCAATTAAGTGTGTGTGTGTGTGTGTGTCTGTGTGTCTGTAAGTCTGTGTCTCTGTATGTGTGTGTTTTTTTTAACTGTCCATGTGTTCATGTGTCTGTATGTGTGTGTCTGTGTATTTATATCTGTGTGTGTGTGTCTGTATTTATATGTATGTGTCTCTGTATGTATGTGTGTGTGTGTGTGTGTGTCACGTTCTCCACGTCAGTTGGATTTATTCAATCCGTCAGTGTGAGTCAGGTATTAGGAGACGGGGCTTTAATTCTTTCCCAGAATTCCTTTGGATTTTCAGACGCTCTGCACCGACGCCACCCTGCGCCTCGTCTCTGAACGCAGAGCGTCGTTTATTTTTAAATTTACACACCGGGTTCCAAACCGAGTTACAGAACATCGTAAGGTTCCATAACATCACCCTGAAGAACGTTCAGCTTCACTGAAGTCTCCCATTCATTCTCATTTAGACTCTGTGATTTACATTAAACACACACCCACCCTCACACACACCCGCACACACACACACACACACACACACACACACACACACACCTGCACACTGACGGTATGGAGTTATATAAGAAAACTCAGCACCAGTTCTCAGTACCAGTTTTTTGGGGAGAACCCTCTTAGTTCTTAAAGCCAGAGCTGAAGATCCAGACAGAACCTCACAGAGATCAGACCTTCTCACCCAACATCAGTGTCTGACCTCACAACATGCTCTGTTACAATATTAATAACATTAATTAACGAAAATTCACTCAGAACTTCAACTAACGAAGACAGAAAGAGTTTATTTATATATTTAGACAAAGTCCTCAAACTCTGCGTTGCTGACGCTGTCTTTGGTTCTGTCTCTCTCTCTCTTTCTCTCTCTCTCTCACTTTATATATGTATGTATATTATATATATATATATATATATATATATATATATATATATATATATATATATATATATATATATATATATATAAATGCTGTGTTGACAGTCTGCTGGATAAAGTGTAGAATGGAGACTCGATCAGTTTTTTTCATATTAAATGAATAAATACATTTAAATCAGACCTGCGGAGCACAAACGCTTAGAGCAGCCAGATTTCATGTTTAAGAAGACCCCCCCCCCCCCGACTGTCTCTCTGTCTCTCTCTCTCTCTGTCTCTCTCTCTCTCTCTCTCTCTCTGTCTCTGATATCAGATGTATTTCTGTTTTTTTTTCTTTATAATTCTGAAAAAAGATAAACATAAAATTATCAGCATTCATTTTACTGATTAATTAATCACTTTCCTTATCGATATGATGTTGATGTGATATTAATGATGTGATATTGATATGATCATGATATATGATTAATTGATGGTATGATATTGATGTTATATTGGTATTAAATTGGTGATATGATATATCGATAGTAAATCGATGATATGAATGATATGATATTGGTATAATATTAATGATATGTTGATATGATGATGTATTGATGATATGATATTGATGATGATGTCAGCGCTCCCGTGCCTGACGTTGCTCTGTTTCCCGCAGGCCGTCTTCACGTTACTGTTGGGTCCCTTCACTTTCTTTAACGCACAGAAGACCAAATATCTTCAGATCCTGACGTCACTGATGCGATGGATCGGTGAGTTCACACTGACGTCACTTTATATCTGTTCATATCGTTTGAGGAGCGACGTTAATTTAATTAAACGCAGACGACTCCCCTCGTTAAGCTTACAGTACGACTCGACGCACGGCACAAACAGAACAGAAGGGAACGTGAGTGATGTCGGGTCCGGCCGGTTGTTCTTCCTCGTTTTGTTCGTGATGGATGACGCTCGTCCCGTTCGGCCTTTAGTGACACGCTGCCTAACGATTCCAAATGGTGGCCGCAGAGGCGCGTCGTTTCTCAGCGGTGCCCCCGACGCGGTGCCGCGGCGCGTCAGGATGGATCGCAGGTCTTTAGACCTCAAGGGGAAGCAGAACCCGCACGATATAAAGGAACTGTCATCGGTTCCACACTTCACACCACACTTCAAACTATTCCCTCAAGCGGCGGCGGCGGCAGGAGGACGGACGCCGCGCAGGTTCACCCCCCTGTTCATGAATCAGACTCGTTATGGAAACCTTAACCTGCTTAATTAACGAGGTTCTGCTTCTGTTCTGCTCGACGCTGATGTTTTGGGTTTTAGAGAGTTTATAATGCAGTAAAATAATATTAACACAAAACATTGAAGTTAATTTATTAATGTAGCTACAATAGTACGTCAAGAGCAGGACGACGGGACAGCGGCAAGGAAAAAACCCCTGTTGTGGTGTTTTTTTTTTTTTTTTAAGGGAGAAATCTTGTGAGGACCGGGAGCCGTGTGCAGACTGTGTAGTGATGAGGTGTTCGATTTATAAAATTAAAACAATCTAAACAATTCTATTCTTCATAACTAAACTAATCTTAAAGTTTATATCTGCGTTTCCACTTTAAATAAAATTAATATAGTTTTTTTTTTTTTTTTTTTTTATTTAAGAACAAACTAAAACAAGTGAAGTTTAATTGTTTTTGCGTCACTTTGTTCAAAGTTCAAGCTGCCGACATAAAACGTGTTTTTCTTCTAAATGTCGTCATAACGATGTTGAGTCGCTCTTATGATTCATCACCATATTAATTAACTTTTAACTGTTGCGTATTTAGCTTTTTTATTTTATTTTAATTAACGTTTATCTTTATTGTTCTGCGGTCGCCACAGCGATGAACTCACATTTTAGACTTCCTGACACAACCCTCACCCTCGACCAGTCCTGGGGGCACACAGACTGTAGGGGCAATTCACATCAGCCGATTCACCTTAAATCCATGTGTTTGGACTGTGGGAAGAAACCGCAGAACACGGAGGAAACCCATGGGGAGAACATGCAAACTCCACCCAGACTGGGATTCAGACTGTAAATCCAAAGTGCTGAGAGGACCCTTAATTAACATTTAACGAACGAGATAAGGTTTTCTAATCAGGATTAATTGCAGCTGTAATGACGTTCAGCTTTTTGATGTAAACGATGCTGCGCAGTGGAACGTCGGGACGTTGCGATGTTCTCGCTCTGTAGCTACCTGAACGGTCAGATCAAAGTGAGCGGGAAATGACTTTGTCTCTGTCTGATACGGACGTCGTTCCGGAGTGGACGTTATCTGTGGACGTCGGGGAGCTCGCTGTAAGTCTTTAATCTTTGTTTTTTTTTTTTATCTCTGGTTCCGTATCGATTCCCATTTCCTCTCCTTAACGAGTTCCTATTTAAAGTTGGATTTCTCGTCAGTGTGAGGTTTATTAGGACTGTGCATTTAAACGCGGACGCTTCCGTACAGCGCCGTATCGGCTCCGTGGATCGAACCTCTCATCACTCATCCCCGTCCTCACCGCCGCCCGGAACCTCAGCGCCTGCCTCTCTGAAAAACGAGCCGAAAGAAAACCTCAAAGTGTAAAATAATATTCATTCATTATCTTCAGCTTTATCCTCTATTAGGGTCGCGGGGGGGTTCCCCATGCCCATCCAGGGGAGTACGTCTCGGGCGCTGGGCAGATACACCCAGGACAGGACGCCAATCTATCGCTGGGCACACACTCACTCACACAGACACACTCTATATGGGACAATTTGGAGAATTCAATTGACTTGATCCATGTTTTTGGACTGTGGGAGGAAACTGGAGAACCCGGAAGAAACCCACACAGACACGGGGAGAACATGGAAACTCCACCCAGATGGGGATTCGAACCAGGAATCCCTAGTGCTGAGAGGAGAACATGCTAAACCACTAAGCCACCGTGCCGCCCTAAAATAATATTATTTATTGAAATGTGAAACGAATCATATAGAACTCAATAAAGCTGAAATACTTAAAAGAATTTGTAATAAACAATATTTTAAGTTTGAGACCATGAACCACTTTTTAAAATTGCAACAATTATGTATATTCAGGTCGTTCCGCTCCTTTAATCTGATTGGCTGAGCTGTGTGACGTCATGAACAATAACACACCCCTCTGAGCACTTCACATTTGTATCAATGTGTAAAATGTGTAATACATAAAATAAATAAAATAGAGATTAATATAAACAGATCAACACTAAACCTGTTACATTGTTTTATAAACTGCGTTCTGTGATGTGGCCGCTAGATGGCAGTGTTTGACCAGCGATCAGCGTTCACTTTAAAAACCGGACTAGATTCCGTCGCGGAAGAGCAAATTATTAATGATTTAGTTTTTAATAAACACATTTCTGAATCAAACCCTGTTTTTTTATTATAGTGAGTTTGTAAATGTTTTATTAAAGTAATCAGACTCTGGAGGTTGTGTATTATTCTGAATAAATCACGTAAAGAGGTGGAACTGTTCTCCACTACACGCCGGGACTCATAACATCTCATTATGGGGTTTATTTAGAATAAAGCCACGCCCCCTCGCACCGTATTACATTATTAAAACACTTACAAACACACTATAATAAAAAAAACAAGGTTTGATTCAGAAATGTGTTTATTAAAAACAAAATCCTTAATAATCTGATCTTCCGCGACGGAATCTAGTCCGGTTTTTAACAGGATTCCTGTTTCTCCAGCAGTCAATTACTGCCCTCTAGTGGTCAAATTACAGAACGCAGTTTATAAACAGTGTAACAGGTTTAGTGCAGATCTCTGTTTATATTAATCTGTATTTTCCGATTTATAATAATGTATTGTATATCACACACTGATACCAATGTGATGCGCTCAGAGGGGTGTGGTATTGTTAATGATGTCACGGCCGGACACACAACTCAGCCAATCCGATTTAAGAAGTTTTATAATAAATAATAAGCGTTTGTCTGTTGACCGACTCCTCCGCTGACCTTTGACCTTCCCCAAACCTCTCTTCTTGTTTCCCATTGGTACTTTAAATACACCGCTCTGCTTTTTCGGGGCATTTAAGGTTCCACGTGGCGTGCTGGATGCTCCAGCTGCGCGGCCGACTCTGACACGGCGTTAACAGTTGGGACCCGGCCGGCGGCGCAGGTGGCCGATGCGGCCGTATCAAGATGAATAAGGCTCGAAAACATAAATACCGGTGGCATTTGCTCGTCGACACCTCGCGGGGGGATTACAGGCCGCGTGATGAATCGCTCATCGCTATCCGCCGCGACAAGATCCCATTTCATCCGGCCACCGCGCGGCTCTGCGCTGAAGGTTACGCGTCCGTACAGCGGACCCTGGTGGTGGCGCGTGATGTCAGGTGGATTTGGATTAAACGTGTCCTCGATTGTGCCGCTCGGTCGCTCTTTGGTTTGTCACTGTTAATACAGAAACATTGCTTTCCAGCGGAGCTTGTGCTCCATGGTTCTACGATGTTCCACTCCGAGCACGGAGGATCGTTCCGTAGATCCATTCTTATCACGTAGTGTATGTTTAAACAGTTTATGTAAAAAAAAATTTAATCAATTATTAATATCAATATCAAATATTGATCGTCACTGCAGGATGCGGACATAGAGCTCGATCGGTAACTTTTAAATTTGCACTAATTTAATTAGTATTTTGCGTCGTTGCTGCTCTACGGTACAGCCGCTTTGCCCGAGCTTGTAATAACGTTTACGAAAATGGTGAACGCGTTAATTTATGTATTGTTGGTTTCATTGTGTTGTTAAAATAGCAAAGTACAAATGCACCGAACGCGTTTGGTTTATCGCATGTGTGGCGCCCATGAATCACGTAGTCATGATTGCAATGACACACTTACACTCCTTAAATTAAGCTATGCGGTGTGCAATTTAGTTAATTGTGTGTTATTCGTAATTTTAAATAAATTCTTCCTGGATTTCATTAAATATTTTACATTTGTTTAAAAGTTCGTACTTTATAGACGGCCCCTAGACGCCCGCTAGGTTGATCCTGGTTATCTTGAGCAAACATTTCAGCAAAATGGACAAAATATAGAGATTTAGTTTGTTCTACGCTTGACCCCAATTAAAAAAAATTAAATACTGGACTGCATTAAGCTCTTAAGCAAACGGCGAGTGACGTTGTGGTTGAATTATCGCCCATGAATCACGCCATCATGATTGTAAAGACACCCGTGCATGCCTTAAATTAAGCTGCGGGGTGCGCGGTTCGGTTAATTGGGTGCTAATCAGTACTAAATATCCCTGGATTTCTGTAATTGTTTTACATTTGTTTTAAAGTTCGTACTTTATAGACGGTCCCTCGCCGTCTCCAGGGCCTGCTACAGTGATCCTGGTTATTTTGGGGAAAGTTTAAAAAAAAACTACAAAATATAGAGATTTAGTTTGTTCTACGCTTGACCCAATAAATTAAATATCAGACTGCGTTAAGCTCTAAAAGAAAACGGCGAGTGATGCTGTGATTGAATTATCGTTTGTTGACGCCCCTGACTCGCGCCATCACAAAGACAAAATGCAAAGACACCCGTGCACACCTTACATTAAGCTGCGGGGTGCGCGGTTCGGTTAATTGGGTGTTAATCGGTACTAAAAATCCCTGTGTTTCTGTAAAAGTTTGTAGTTTCCAGACGCTCCCTCGCCGTCTCCAGGGCCTGCCGCAGTGATCTCGGTGTTCTTGGCAGCTTTAAAAACATGTACACAGCATTATTCTGTTCTTTCTGGAGGACGAGGCTGACGGTGATGTCAGGGCGAAGCGTCGAACACGTTCGTCTCCGGTTCCGATTTGTCTCTTTGGTACGCAGAGCATGTCAGACACGAGATAATTACTTTCCGCCGATGTGACAGCATGTCCAATAACCACGCGAGAACCCTGCATCCTGTTACGGGACGTGTGGAGGTTGAACAGCGTCTCCTCAGACACTTCGCATTTTTAACGTCGTACAGATGATGGTGGTGTAAAAAAAAAAAAACCAAATTATTTTCCATATCAGCAGCTAGTGCTCTATATCTATATTTATATATTTATATAAGAAACCCATCAGCAGCTAATCATATAATGTGTCTTACACTGCGCGAGGTTTCTATGGAATAATAAATGAGAGAGCAGAGTGAGGATAAGAGAGAGAGAGAGAGAGAGAGCAGAGATAAAGAAAGTGAAGCTGTGGGTGCAATTAGAACGTTCTTCGGTTCCAGGCGGCTCGCTGAAATGAGTTTGCCGCGTTCGTGGTTCTCTGACCGCTTCACAAGAACCATCAATATCAAACGTTCACATTTCTAAATTAGGGTCAAACCAAGAACAAACACCATCATTATATTCCGTCCCGTTTTTTTAAATACTTTCCCCAAAATATCCAGAATCGCTGTAGACGGCAAGGGACCGTCTATAAAGAGCGAACATCAAAACAAATGTCAAACGTTCAGAGATCAGCAACGTTTAGACGTTAAATAAACAACAGCAGAGATGAGGAACACGTTTCTAATGTGTTACACAGAATTTACAGTAAGTACAGTCAGCGCCATCATGTGACCAAAAGACGTTTGCAGATCCCGGAACGCAGAGGGGGAGAAAAAAACCCGAAACACGATCGCGTTGAAGACGGAGATCGTAAAAATAAAATACAAGAGCGACATTAAGATCGCTGACATCGGCTGCCGTCCACGATGAGTCCCATTGTGGAAGTTTGAAATTTGTCAAAGACGTCAAAATTATTATTAAATTGGATCAAAAACAGTTGGATCAAAAACAGAGAAACGTAAACGCCTGTTTTTAGGATTAAATTATTTAATTGATTCTTTATAAAAATGGGTTTTTATGTATTTCGGAGTCTCTAGATCGATTTAATTGGCTTTTCGTTGATGTAAATGAAAATAAACGCCTCAGTTTTGTTCGATTTTGGATTCCACCGATGGCCTGCGGATAGAAAACGGAGGTCCCGCTGTGTTTATGTGTTTTATTTTATTTTTTTTGTGTGTTTTCTTTAAATTGTACTGTATGATTATTGTTATTAAAGGTGAAGAAGCGGCCGATCTGGTCGTTTTCCGCAGGTTTGCAGGATTTCCATGGCGTTCTTGGAACTGGTTGAGTTAATTTCCACGCTGTTCTTTGACGGCGGGTTGGAAATGCAGAACTTTAATGCGGCGTATTATCGCTTTGACTTTTATTCTGAAGAAGCCGCTGCGCTCTGCCGGCCGCGGAACATTTTTCTTCTGAGATTGCAATTTTTCTTTCCGGAGCTCATTTGTAAAATTGTGCGGGCAGAACTTTAACGGATCTGATGGAAACGGATGGAAATTGCTTCTCGCGTTGGCGTTGGTTTCGGGATAGCGCTGCGTCTCCACCGTACATCACACAATTATTATTTTTTGTGATGACGAGCGATCAGGATGAGGGTCCATCAAAGGTTAGCAGAGTGGGCCCCGGAGCAGGGCCCCCGTGACTCCAACCATCAAGTTAGAACATTGTAGAACCTCTCATTTTAGAACATCCTCCATCCACCCATCTATTATCTTCTGCTTTATCCTCTACTAAGGTCGTGGGGGAGGGGTTTCCCATACCCATCCAGGGGAGAACGTTTCGGGCACTGGGCAGTACAGGGGGGCAATCTATCACTGGGCGCACACTCACTCACTCACACAGACACACTCTATATGGGGCATTTTGGAGTATTCAATTGAACTTGAATACTTGAAAACATGGTTTTGGACTGTGGGAGGAAACCAGAGAACCCGGAGGAAACCCACGTGGACACGGGAGGACATGGAAACTCCAGCCAGATTGGGATTAGAACCAGGAATCCCCAGAGCTGAGAGGAGAACATGCCAAACACTAAGCCACCGTTCCGCCCTCATTTTAGAACATCTATAAGTTAATTAAAAAGTTATTCAAAGTTCTGATTCTTGGTGTTCCTCTTGGTTCTTCATGGTTCCTCATGGTTCCTCTTGGTTCCTCATGGTTCCTCTTGGTGTTCCGTGAGTCTACCTTCATTGCGTTCTAAACCTAACCGCTCTCGTTCTGTTTCTCCTCCAGCCTTCACCATGATGATCATCCTCGCTCTCATCCGTATCGGAAAGGGCCACGGCGAAGGTCGCCCCCCGGTGGCGCAGCTGAGTGGCGTTCCCAACCTGTTTGGCGTGTGCGTGTACTCCTTCATGTGCCAGCACTCGCTGCCGTCGCTCATAACGCCGATCTCGGACAAGCGGCGCGTGACGCTGCTGCTGACGGCGGACTACCTGCTCATCCTGGTGTTCTACGGCCTCCTGTCCTTCACCGCCATCTTCTGCTTCGACAGCGGCCTGCTGCGGGACATGTACACGCTCAACTTCACCGACAACTGCGACGTGCTGGGCGTGGCCGCGCTCAGTTACTTCCTCGGCCTGTTTCCCGTCTTCACCATCAGCACCAACTTCCCCATCATCGCCGTCACGCTGCGGAACAACTGGAAGACGCTGTTCCATCGCGACGGCGGAACCTACCCCTGGGTGGTGGACCGCGTGGTCTTCCCGCTCATCACGCTGGTGCCGCCCATCGTGGTGGCCTTTTGCACTCACGATCTGGAGTCCCTGGTGGGCATCACCGGCGCCTACGCCGGCACCGGCATTCAGTACATCATCCCCGCCGCCCTCGTCTACTTCAGTCGGCGCCACCTGGAGCCCGTGTTCGGGAGGGATGTTCAGAACAAGCACCGCTCTCCGTTCCGCCACACGTCCTGGGTTGTGTTCGTGGTGCTTTGGGCCACGTTCTGTCTGATGTTCGTCACCGCTAATATCATTCTGACGGCGGAGAACAAGGAGTAAACCAAATACTGAGAGTATTTTGGGGGGGGGGGGGTGGGGGTGGAGGAGGAGGTGGTAAGATTTTAATTCAGCTGCTTAAATACGACAAGGGACCAAATTTAATTTATTTATAGATCATTGTTTACACTGGCAGTTAGATTATTAGTATTGCTGATTTTCCTTTCGTTGTTAAACTCGTTAATATTATTCGTGATTTGAAGCTTTAAATAATCCACTTAGAATTTTTTATTTTTCCTAGACGCTCATGACCAAAATAAATAATTAAAAGTCAATAATTAACCCAATTATATGCAAATGATGACGCTTAAGCCTCATGCTGTTACGGGCTGATGTCATAATGAAAGCGGTGAGAATAATTAATAATTATGACATCATTATTACACAGTTAAAGCTGCGTTGTGTTTTTTTTTTTTTTTTGCGTGCACTAAAAGTTCTTGCCGTCCGCTCCTCTTCCCCTCACCGGTGGGCAGTGACCGCGGGTGAAGTGTCATGTCACGACACGGACGATTAGAGCGTTCTGAACTTTTCCGGTGGGTAATTAAGCTTCTGAACTTTTCCGGTGGGTAATTAAGCTTCTGAACGGCCGTTTTCAGTGTTGTGAGGCTGCTGAGATGAGGGGGGGGGAGGGGGGGGTGGAGGGGCATGTAGGTGGTTGATCAGTTGTGGCTCAGCGGCGGACGTGTTGGTCCTCGAACCAGAGACCAGAAAACAAACTGATGCTGATTCAGATCAATAGTCTGAATGTGTTCTCTCTCTCTCTCTCTGTTCTGCTGTTGATATCACCTCCTCTCCTCCCTCCTCTCCTCCCTCTTCACCTCCCTCCTCACCTCCCCCCTCACCTCCCCCCTCACCTCCCTCCTCACCCCCCCCCTCACCTCCCCCCGGTTACCTGAACTAAAAGGCCATCTGCAGCTCGTGTGGACCAGAAGCAATATAAGAAGCAAAGCAAATTCAGGGATAATCAGTCTTTCATGGCTGCCATTTTCCTCATCCATAAGTAGAGCATCTCTCTCGCTCTCTCTCACTCTGTGTGTGTGTGTGTGTGTGTGTGTGTGTGTGTGTGTGTGTGTGTTCAATAGAACTCTTACAGAGCTGGTTTACTTCACACTTGAGTTATTTTTTTCTTTTTTGTTTTTTAGAGCAGAGTAATTTCTTTTGTTTTTAAACCTCAGCTGCTGAATCTGATGATGATGATGATACTAATGATGATGATGATACTAATGATGATGATGATACTAATGATCATGATGATGCATGATGCTGATGCTGCTGATGATGCTGTGAAGGTTCCACTGTGATCCACCGTCTGCATCATCAGTCTGAAGGTGCTGCAGCTTTAAGGCAGGTCTCTGTAAACACCAGTGGGACGTCCTTTTGGGAGTTCCTCCGGGGGGGAACCTGCCGTATCGATTTGGAGAACCAGAGCGCAGGGTTCCCTCATATTTATCTTTGGTTCTCGTATCGGCCGGTTTGAACCTGATGGTCATGGTGAATCAGATTTAGATGTTTTACCTCTGAACACCTTCAAACCCGCTGACTCGGCAGACCTGCAGTATGTTCCTCATGCTTTTGTTATTGAAATGTTTTTTTTTTTCGGGTTATCGTCGCCTCATGGTCACTCGTCGTTCCCGTGAGATGTTTCTGACCATCAGCTCATGTTGTTGTTTTTGGAAATGAGACCTGATTTTCTGTCAGAATGAAAACCAAAGACCTTCTGTGGAGACGCTCTGAGGTTCCGTGAATTCGCCGAATTGAATGGATTCACGACGAGAGTCTCGGCATCACAAACCTGTGAGGAACGGTTCTCTGAGGAACCTTCCCCAAAACGGACCTTTATTACAAATTAGTGCGTAAAAAGAAATTCAGTCGTTAATTTTCAGAGTTCCTCTGACATCACAACACTCATTAACATACCTGAACACCGGGGGCACTATGACCCAACGCTGCGCTGATGCCAACGAGCGACTGTTCAGTTTCAGAAAGTTAAAATTTAATATCGCTCAGGTTCACTTCAGTTAAACGATTTATCGCACCATCCCCCCCCCAAAAAAAGAAAACACAAGAACGGAGAACCTCCCAACTGTCTGACACACACACACACACACACACACACACACACACACACACACACATGGTGTCGAGTGTTAAACCCACGGTTCTAAAGGATGACGGGAATTAAATGATCTGTAAACGTTGAGACGTTTGGAGAACGTTGGACGTTACTCTGAATAAGTGCTGCTTATTGATGTGAAGGAACGTTGCTGTAAAAGCACAGTGTGTGTGTGTGTGTGTGTGTGTGTGAACATCACTCTCGTTTTCCACATTTTGGATTTAAAGGGATTTTCTTTTGACCTTCATCCTCCTCCTCATCCTCGTCTGCTGTATCGGTTCCTCCTCCTCGTCTCCGGGGGTTCTTGCGGGTTCTCGGTGTTGATGAACTCGTGCAGCAGGTCAGTGTTAAAACGATGGAGCAGTCCATCGATCTGAAGTTCTCTCTAAATGATCCCGAGCCGGATTACGGAACGTTAATCTGACGTTAATCTGCCGTTAAACGGGAGTGACCGGTGCCTTTCTTCCAAACTTTAAAGCCTTAATGGATGTTTTAATGTCCGGTTCTCTTTAATGTCCGGTTCTCTTTGATGTTCGGTTCTCTGCATGTTCATCATGTTTTTCGACAATCGTTGTCATGGAAATAAATCTATAAATTAAAGATATAAATATATAAATCATCATGGGATTCCTCTTCCTTTTATAATTGTAATTAATAATCTGAACATTACACTGCTGTGATTATAACGTCTTAAAAGATTTTATTAAATACAAAATATATTTTCTGCATCATGAAAAATAAACCGGACGTGGGGTCAGATCACGTGTGTGTGTGTGTGTGTGTGTGTGTGTGTGTGTGTGTGTGTCGGGGTGAATGTCAGAGTGGGTGTCATAGTGTCGGGGTACATGTTAGGGTGATGGGGTATTAAGATGGGCATTAGGGTACATGTCATGGTGCATGTTGGGGTGAGTGTTGGGGTACATGTTGGGGTATTAAGGTGGGTCAAGGTGCATGTAGGGTTGAGTGTTTGTGTGTGTGTGTGTGTGTGTGTGTGTGTATGTGTGTCCTTTTAGAACTCATTTTAAACTGGAACCTGTTCAGAACCGAACTCCGAGGAACACGGATCTTCTGGAGGAATGGAGAACAGTCTAAACCTCCGTCAAGAGAAGAGCAGACGCTGTTCCGGCTGCAGAGGGGGAACGTACGCGGGCGAGGACGGGCGAGGACGGGTGACTGAATACTTTATTATAATGCATGTCTTTTCAGCTGATCACAGATCTGTGTTGAGTCCAGCTCTGATGGTTCTGTGATGGTTCTGTTTTCTGTGATGGTTCTGTTTTCTCTGATGGTTCTGTGATGGTTCTGTTTTCTCTGATGGTTGTTTTCTGTGATGGTTCTGTTTTCTGTGTAGTTACAGGGTTTGCTGGTTCTCGTGTAGGTGGTCGCTGTGATGTGGATGTAAACTGGTTCTCTCCGGTTCCGGCTGCGCCGGCGTCGTGATGACGGAACAGCTGGGCTCTAATCTCGACCTGCTCAGATTTCATTCTCGGCTGCGACGCTGCGTTACGAGTGATTTACAGAACGATGATCAACCACGGCTGAGGAATCCCATTCCAGAACGTGAGTGACATTAGAGGTACTGATTGCAGGTTGGGGGGGTGAGAGGGCGTGGCTTAACCCGACGTGTAGTGCAGTACAGCTCCACCTCTTTCCATGATTTTTTCAAAATAATACACAACCTCGAGAGTCTGATTACTTTAATAAAACTCTTACAATTAAACACTATAATAAAAAACAAGCTCTGATTCAGAAAAGCGTTTATTAAAAACTAAATCATTAATAATCTGATCTTCAGTGACGTAATCTAGTCCGGTTTTTAAAGTGAACGCTGATCAACGAGTAACAGGATTACGGTTTCTCCAACAAACAAAAACACTGCCATCTAGTGGCCACGGAACATTACAGAACGGGTTTTTTTTAGTGCTCAAAACTACAAATGGCGCTGAACACTACGTATTGTGTTGTTTATATCATTTACATGTTTTATAAAATGTGTAGCATTAACGCACCCTCTAACGTCACCTTAAGTCGTTATAAATCGTTTTTTTAAATGTTTAAATGCGTCTCTCTCTCTCTGTGTGAACACCATCACACTCCACCGACTGCAGACGGAGAACAGGTTCCCCGCGTCCCTAAATAAATGCAACGCTGTTTATTATGGGTAACGTTCCTCCATGGGAAATTAGTTCCCAGCTTGACGATGCTGATTTACACCTCAACACCCTGCCATCACGTCTTCACGCCGTTTTTATTGCCCTCTCTGCACCTTCGTAATGAAACAGCCCCCCCGCAAGGCGAGGCTCAGCGTCGTTTTCATCATCTGCACACGACCACGTCCTGCTGGACGTCCTATCTGTGTGGAACGGTAGGGTTCCCCCTCTCTCTCTCTCTCTGATCAATAAGCAAACTCAGGCCTCGACCGTGCACCGCGTCGGCCGCCTGATTGGCACCAGAGAGGTGGAGAGTTGTTAGCGGCGTCCATCATCTCAGATGTGTTGTGTTCGCTGCTGCTGCATCGCTGCTTTAAAAGGGTGTTGACCTTCACAGTCCAATCTCTCCTGCACACTGAGTGTGGGAGTGTGGGAGTGTGTGTGTGTGTGTGTGTGTGTGTGTGTGTGTGTGTGTGTGTGTGAGTGAGTGTAAGACTTGGCTTGGTTAAAGGTGTGGAGAGTGAGGGAGACGGGGCTGGATGCGAGCCCGCTGATAAGGCTCCCCGGTGGGGCCGCAGGGCTGTCTGAAACCTCCATCTCTCATCCATCATGTGGTCTGAAAGGCAGAGGGTCAGACCCACAGCTTAACACGCCGTCCCCATGTGCAGCCCCCTTATATATAATATATATATATAATGTATACAAAGCACTATTCGTTATTATTAGTATGATAATTAAAAGACGAGGGGGGCACAGCTTGGAAAATTGAATGCTTCAAATTGCCCCATATAGAGTTTGTTTGTGAGTGGCATGATGGCTTAGTGGTTAGCACATTCACTAGGGATTCTCGGTTTGAATTCCCATCTGGGTGGAGTTTCCATGTTCTCCCCGTGTCCGCGTGGGTTTCCTGCGGGTTCTCCGGTTTCCTCCCACAGTCCAAAAACATGGATCAAGTCAATTGAGTTCTCCAAATTGCCCCATATAGAGTGTGTGTGTGAGTGAGTGTGTGTCCAGTGATGGATTGGCGCCCTGTCCTGGGTGTAACTGCCCCCCCTCCACCCCACGACCCTAATAAAGGATAAAGTGGAAGATAACGGATGGATGGAATCTAGAGATGTGAAACCTGTATGAACATGGTTCTGTAATCACCTTCAGTTTCGTTTGCATTCATTGGCAGATTAAAGGTTTTTTTAATCCAGATTATGTGTTTTCTAGAGTGATGTATGGGAGTTCAGGGACTTTGCGCTCCGGAGGAAGTGTTCAGCGTTATGTTAATGGTATTCATGCTTTTTGAAATTCTCGGCGAGGCTTCAGGTTTCAGATCTCAATCTCACATTAATCCCAACATTAATCCCAACATTAATCCCGGGGTTCGTTGTTCGGCGGTCTGAAGCGTCCGGACGTCGATGTGCATCTGTTAAATATTAAAAGACTGATGCAGGAACCCGTCGGCGGAACCCGTCACACCGGCCATTTCTGCTCGAACGCAGCCGATCCATCACCTGCTTTAATGTCGGCTCGTAAAAACATGAAGAACCCGAGCTCTGCGGTTCTCTGTGAGTCCTCAGATCTGTGGAACGTCCTCAGATCTGTGGAACGTCCTCAGGTTCTGCTCAGTGTGTCGTGCAGATGGGAATAAAGTTTGGATTTATGTTTATGTTACAGATCTTTACTCTCCTCATTAGACCCCTTTGGGTCCACCAGTTCCTGGGAATCATTGAGAAGAACGGGCCACCGGGGAGAACTTAATGTCTTCTCCAGCACCAGAGAACCGAGAACGGCGAGGTTTGATGGTTCCATAAGAATTCTTTATTTTTCTCGAGGACTTGACGACGTCAGAGTTTTCCCACGTGAACACACTCATGACGTTTATTACACACATCAGAGTTCTACACACCGACGCCGAGAACGAGGCTCGTTCTCCTCATACGTCACCGTGCACACTCGCTCCCTCTAAGTATATTTATTATTAATATTAATTTAGATTTATATTCTTTAGGTTCTGCCTGGATAAAGAAATGAAGTTACATTACGCCAGCCGTCAATAATCATCAGAACGTTTATTTGTGGACTTACGTTTGCTAAAGATTCTGATTTAATGAATTAATTAAAATGAATTAATGTCTTTTCAGGGCGGCACGGTGGCTTAGTGGTTTAGCACGTTCTCCTCTCAGCACTAGGGATTCCCAGTTCAAATCCCCATCTGGGTGGAGTTTCCATGTCCTCCCCGTGTCCGCGTGGGTTTCCTCCGGGTTCTCTGGATTCCTCCCACAGTCCAAAAACATGGATCAAGTCAATTGAGTTCTCCAAATTGCCCCATATAGAGTGTGTCTTTGTGAGTGAGTGAGTGTGTGCCCAGCGATAGATTGGCACCCTGTCTTGGGTGTATCTGCCCAGCGCCTGAAACGTTCTCCCCTGGATGGGCATGGGGAACCCCCCCCGCGACCCTAATAGAGGATAAAGCTGAAGATAATGAATGAATGAATGAATGTCTTTTCGTGTAAATAGATCTGGTTCTATAACTTCTATAAGCTTTGCTTCACACGTCTTAAACCTCGCAGGTTTTTGGGTTGATCCAGTTTAAATTGCCATTTCCATTTAAACATTTAGCAGACTTCTACAGAAAACACAGTCATTGGTATTAAATTGTTTATCTCATTCAGGAGGTAGAGTAACATCAGGGCCATGTTCACGTAGGAGAACCAGGAGAAAGACAGGGATTCTAAAGGATGCACATGGTGATGTGTTAATACAGGAGGATGTTCTGAGAATGAGGAATGAGGATTTTGAGGAGCTGATGAATGAAGGAAACGTGAGCGAGAGAAAGTTCAGGATTTAGAAATAAAAAGACAGAGGCGAGGTGTGAGAAATGATCAGAACATCTGAGAACCTGTTTGAGGAGAGATGTTGGTTGTTTGGGTTTCTTTAAAAGTTAACCTGTGAGTGGGTACGGTGTTGGTCTATCAGTTATCAAATCCCAGGTCCAATCAAGTTACCAATGTGGCTCCTTGAGCAAGATGCTCCAGGGGTGCTGTGTGTAACCCAAGTTCGAATATTTGGATAAAAGCGTCTACTAAAATGACCAAATGCAAAATCTACCTGCCTTTGAAATGTGACAGGAAACCAGCGTATCCCGAGTGAACCCACACAGACACAGGGAGGACATGCAGACTTCACTCAGAAGGGACCGACAAAAGGGTGGATGGAATCCAGGTTCTCATCTTCTCATCGCGAGGCTTAACTGATGTAACTACAGAGGAATGAGGTTGAGGGATCATCAACATGACGAGTGATTGAAGGTACGTTGGAATGGAGGACCAGAAGGAGGTGCACTGTGTGAGGATGGATGTAGAGAAAGAGTTTGCTGCTGAGAGAAGCTGTGGTGAATTTTGAGGAACCTGGGCGTGATGGAGGAATCTGATGGTGGTTGAGGATGTAGAGAAAGACTTTGGTGCTGAGAGAGAATCCGTGGTGTATTTTGGGCGTGATGGAGGTATGTGAGGGTGGTTGAGGATGTGTATAAGGACAGTGTGATGGTTTAAGGTGGAGGTGGAGCTCCATCAGAGTCATATCTTATCTGATGATGGATGTGCTGACCGAAGAGGTGAGGCAGGAGTCAACATCTGTTATTCATTGTTCATTATCGTACGCTTTATCCTCTATTAGGGTCGCGGGGGGATTCCCCATGTCCATCCAGGGGAGAACGTTTCGGGCGCTGGGTAAATACACCCAGGACAGGACGCCAATCCATCACTGGGCACACACTCACTCACACAGACACACTCTATATGGGGCAATTTGGAGAATTCAATTGACTTGATCCATGTTTTTGGACTGTGGGAGGAAACCGGAGAACCCGGAGGAAACCCACGCGGACACGGGGAGGACATGGAAACTCCACCCAGATGGGGATTCGAACCGGGAATCCCTAGCGCTGAGAGGAGAACATGCCAACCACTAAGCCACCGTGCCGCCCCAACATCTGTTAATGAAATAAAAATGTTTAATATTTAAAATTTAAGTTCTGAATTGTCGTGTCATTTCTATCCATCCGAATTCTCTGCGTCACACCTCGCGACTCTAAACTCCTGAGTTCTGAAGGTTCTGATCTGAGCAGATTTTATGAAACACGTTTGTTCTGCCGACCTCTGCAGCTTTTTTTGGTTGGCATCATCACACGGCGGCATGTTCAATCACACCTCCGGGATTCTGCAAATCCATCAGACAAATGAAACCCGGCAGTGACGTCCGAATTAAAGACTTTAAAATAAGCCCGCTCGTTCGTACGGTGGTTAAATCTCCGCCGTTCGTTCATTCCGTTCCCCTTTTTCTCTTTCTTCAGACCTGATGTTCCACTGTTTAAAGTACGGCGGGGTTCCTTAATGTAAAAACACATTTTCAAGCTACACCGGGTTCCCTCCCGGCCCAAACGGGTCTGAAAAAGATGGAGATGGTTCCCTGCTGAGTGTGCAGAGTATGATTTTATTCAGTTTATTTATTCATTCATTCATTATCTTCAGCTTTATCCTCTATTAGGGTCGCTGGGGGGGGGGGGGTTCCCCATGCCCATCCAGGGGAGAACGTTTCAGGCGCTGGGCAGATACACCCAGAACAGGGCGCCAATCTATCGCTGGGCACACACTCACTCACTCACACAGACACACTCTATATGGGGCAATTTGGAGAACTCAATTGACCTTGATCCATGTTTTTGGACTGTGGGAGGAAACCGGAGAACCCGGAGGAAACCCACACGGACACGGGGAGAACTTGGAAACTCCACCCAGATTGGGATTCGAACCAGGAATTCCTAGTGCTGAGAGGAGAACATGCTAAACCACTAAGCCACCGTGCCGCCCTCAGTTTATTTAAACTTTTTTATTTTATAAAAAGAAATAACACCAGAGCGGCACGGTGGCTTAGTGGTTTGGCATGTTCTCCTCTCAGCACTAGGGATTCCCAGTTCGAATCCCAATCTGGGTGGAGTTTCCATGTTCTCCCCGTGTCCGCATGGGTTTCCTCCGGGTTCTCCGTTTTCCTCCCACAGTCCAAAAACATGGATCAAGGTGAATTGAATTTTACAAATTGCCCCATATACAGTGTACATATAGAGTGTGTTTGTGTGAGTGTGTGCCCAGTGATAGATTGCCCCCCTGTCCAGGGTGTATCTGCCCAGCGCCCGAAACGTTCTCCCCTGGATGGGCATGGCGACCCTAATAGAGGATAAAGCTGAAGATGAATGAATGAAATAAGACGAAGGTAGTTCTATTTAAAGGTGTTCTGGATTCTGTTGGCGTTCCATCCTCAGCTCTCAGATGAAAAGCCATCGCTGCTTCTCATTAAAGCCTTTAATCTTTCATCTGCTGGACGTATAAACATGTTCGGACATTCAGATGAACTCAGTGCTCATGAGCCGCACACTCGTAACTCCTCAGCATCTGCTTTAAACACTCGGGTTCTGAGGTTCTCCATGCCCATCCTGGGGAGAACGTTTCGGGCGCTGGGCAGATACACCCAGAACAGGGGGCAATTTATCACTGGGCACACACTCACTCACACAGACACACTCTATAGGGGGCAATTTGGAGAATTCAATTGACTTGATCCATGTTTTTGGACTGTGGGAGGAAACCGGAGAACCCGGAGGAAACCCCTGCGGACACGGGGAGAACGTGGAAACTCCACCCAAATTGGGATTCGAACCGGGAATCCCTAGTGCTGAGAGGAGAACGTGCTAAACCACTAAGCCGCCCATGTGACCATCCAATAATATACAAAAAAGTTAAAATCCTTGGGCGTTAATGTAACTGTGATGTATGGTGTTGGAATCTAGATGATGTCACAGAAGTTAGAAATCTGAATTTGCAGAAGGTGATGGTGATTTAAACTAACCGCTGACGGGAGGAGGGAACCCGTCACTGTTCTGCTGCGAGAACTCAGGAACCGTTCCATCAGGACGTTCCGTCAGGACGAAGCTCAGCCCTGTATTTTTTGGTTCCTGGTGAACCTCTCCATCACTTGGTGTCACACAGCTCTCCTCCTGTTGGAGAACCTGAGGCTGACTGCAGTTTGATGACATTTAAAATCGTTGGTGACATGGACCAGAAAGCCCCTCCACCCCCCCCACACCCCCCACACCACCCACACCCACCAGTGTGAGTTTAAATTTGGGTCACAGTCCACAAAACTGCTTTTATTGACATGTTTTCGTACTTTTTGGAGCGTAACGCTGCCGACCTGCAGACATTTCGTTTATTGCTGCTTATTTACAGAAGCTAATTATTAAACTGATTTAAATAAAACCTAATATTAATATCTAATATTTCTAATCTAATATTTAATTGCCTGAAAAAAAATATATATATTTTTTTTAACATTCGAGAATATTAATTCAGCAAACAATTCTAATTAATTTTTCTTAAGTTGCAGTTTGTTCTTTCTGATATAAGTTTATGTTAATTGGTGTTTTTCTAACGATATAAGCATCATTAGTTCAACCATGAAATTAACCAAATGAAACTGATCAACTTTTCTGTGGCAGACTGCTGAGTGATTTGTGAGTGGAGCTGGTTATCCGGATGAGGCCACGCCCCTTTCAGATCAAAGCGGCTCCTGGCGGTGATGTCCTCCTCGACCTTCTCGCAGGGCAGAGTCCTCGTCCTCGTCCTCGTCGCAGGTAACAAATTGCTAGCAGGTGTTGGTTGTCATGTCTAATGAGTCTTTATGGACTGCGTCTCTGCTCCTTCGTGACTTTGTGTTATTAGTGCCAGCTCAGGGGTTCCGATTTGTTCCACCTAAATGGCATATCAATAAAGTTCCGGCGCTCGGGTTCTCCTGGCGGGGAACCGACATTCAGCCATCAGGTGAGCCCACTCTGAACTCTCAGGCACTATAGCTCCCCCTCTGTTTGAGAGGTGAATGGACTTAAAGGGCACTGAGTCGACTGATCAATACATATCTGTCAATGATATTAACCCCTTTAAATACTGTGAGTGAGGGAGTGAATGGAGGTGGACTGAAGGCTTCCACACTGTGGGTGGGTGGGCGGGTGGGTGGGTGGAGGTGCAGGCCATTGCTGGACTTGATGATGGATGGTTCTGGTCAGAATATGTTGGGTTTTTAAAAGAGTGTATTGATCTGAGATGGATTATACAGCATTATGCAGAAGGCGGTCCTGATCTGAGGTTCTTGCAAATTAATGTAGAAACATGTTCTGTGAGCCACCACACAGCTGGCTGCCATGTCTGCAGCACCGCCGGCCTGATTTATCAGGTGCCACGGCCTTGTTTGCAGATGTTCTCCAAGTTTCTCATCTGATCGTCCGGAACAGTCCGACAGAAAAACACCGAAAACACATTCTACTGGAAATATGAACAAGTTTGTGTAAATACAACACTTACTTTAAGCAATAATTAATCAATTCATTCAATACACTCAGGATTGGGCACCAATCTATTGTTGGCAAACACTTACCTACAAAAATACACTCTATATGGGGCAATTTAGAGCATCCAATTGACCTTGATCCATGTTTTTGGACTGTGGGAGGAAACCGGAGAACCAGGAGGAATGGACACGGGGAGAACATGCAAACCACCCAGATCGGGATTCGAACCTGGATTATCAGCTCTGAGCCACCTAATTGTTTATATAGCTTCACAATTTAGTAGTTCAGATTCTTAAATCTGATTGGTCCTGCCGTGACATCATTAACAATACCACACCCCTCTGAGCGCTTCACATTGGTATCAGTGTGTGATATACAATACATAATAATAAATCATAAAATACAGATTAATATAAACAGAGATCTGCACCAAACCTGTTACACTGTTTTATAAACTGCGTTCTGTAATTTGGCCACTAGATGGCAGTGATGGATCGTTGAGAATCTGGAACCCTGCGACTCAGCAATTACTTTTTAAAAACCGGACTATATTACGTCGCGGAAGAGCAGATTATTAACGGTTTTGCTTTCGATAAACGCATTTCTGAATCAGACCTTGTTTTCTTTTAGTTTAGTGTGTTGGTACGTGTTTTATTAAAGCAATAAGTCCTTCGAGGTTGCGTCTTATTGTGAATAAATCACGTGTAACTGCACCCCGCTTCACACCGTGCCTCTTTTCTGTGATTTATTGCTTTAATATTCCAGCCCTTGGACGTCCTCTGCGTCTCGGATTAACGCAGGTTACCTCAATCCTTCCAAAAAACAAATGTCCAGTCCTCTCCTTCACATCCCGGCTCGTTTTTTTGGCGTCTCATCCACAGCGCGCAGGCTTGAGCCCAAAGGTCTGTGTTCACGGACAAATCACATCCCTGTAACTTCACTAATCTGGTTGGATGTGCCGGCTGCTCGCCAAGGCCGGCTTTTACGCTCACTATTTATGGCCGTGGCGTGTGCCTTTGTCTCCGAAGCTCTTCCTCTGTTGATTTCTTTTTCACTCTCAGCCGCCCGGCGCTGGATAAGCAGCCTCAGATTTACATCCGCCCCATTCTCCTGAGTTCAGCCCGCTGTTATCGCAGAAAGTATTTCAGAGTCCATGGTCAACGGAGGACGTTTCAGCTAAATCACCTTTAACGCCGCCTGGCATCTCTAAGATAATGCTGTTCTAGGGCCGGAGTTTTCAGGTTCTAAAGGCACTAAATGGACTTTTTAAATGTCCATGGCGCCATCAAGATAAAGATTTTAAATTAGACGCATAATTAAAGTCTCTCTATTAAACAGTTCAACGTTTTTATTTTTTTTAAAATGCAGTTCTGTAGGTTCTACGATGCAGCGCTTGTTGTTTTGTAGTCTGTAAGCAGTCCATCGGCCGGGATAGGCTTCAGACCAGTACAGATTGTGATGGTTCAGTCTTTGTCTGGGGTGGCGCAGTGGTAAGCACCCGGGTGCAGTTTGCTCGTCGCGTGTCCACATGGGTTCCCTCTGGGTTCTCGGGTTTCCTCACACAGTCCAAAAATGTGGATTCAAGGTGAATTGGCTGCATTAAGTTGCCCTTTTATGTGTGGCTGTGCGAGTGAGTGTGCCTCGTGCCTGTGCGAAAATTTACTTCACCAAAAAAAAAAATGCCTTCACCAAAAAAAAAATATTTTATGTTTGTTATTTATTTTATTTGCTCACACGAGGTAACATTTTGTCATTAAATACAGAAAAACAACGCAGAACGTTCTGTTAAATATTAACACAACGTGATGTTTATGTCAGAGCCGCAGGAATCGCACCTCTGACTGGACTAAACTTCAGGCTGCCAGTATGATACACATGTTTCTTATAAATGTCTTCGTACTATACAATGTGTATTGTAACGTTTTTAATCGCGGTTAATTGCAAAAACGATTAATTGGCTCTTCCCTTGTTGGAGACATCCACTCCTATAACAGATAATTATTTCTTTTCTGAGTGTATTTTCTTTCTGACTGCGTGTTAAAACCCGTAATTCTAGCAAATTGGCAAAACTTCTCGTTTATAGAGTTGGTCCACTTGCTGATGATTAATTAATAAAGGGTTTATCATTAAAGAAACCCTCTGATGTGATGTCGTCGAATGAGGAGCCCTCTGAAGAATAGACGGTAATGGAGGACGACCTCTGGACATGAGGGACACCTTCTTAACCACAGACAGGTACAGACTAAACTCAAAGTCGTGAAATACTACAGTAAAGAAACTAAATACTAATTTCTAGGGAGCCAAACTTCTACATTTATAGAGTTGGTCCTCCTGCTGTTTGGGGATTGATTTGTGAATCTGATTTGCAGTATAGTCGTAAATCTCGGAAAACCACACACTTCTGAACAGTTTTTGGTAATCTGTGTAAATTTGCAATGCCTATAGTGTTCTTAGTCTGACTTTATAAATGAGAAGATGCAAAATCGTCTGTTTCTATAATAAAAATTCATAATTTTTGTTGCCGTGGTCACAAAAGCGAAGTTTATGATGAATGTAAGCAATTTCTAATTTGTTTTAGACATAAGCAATTGGAATATAACATTAAAAAGCTGGGAACAAAACTTGTGTTACATGGTGTAATTAATTAATGAAGGTTTTATCAATAAATCCATTGTTTTTATTTTTTATTGGTATGAGAACACTGATATAAACAACATCCACAAAACTCTGAGACGGGGAATAAAACTGCAGGTTCTTTGAGAACGTTAATAATTTAATGAATAAAGCTTTTATTGGACGTCTCTGAATCATCAGGTCTTTACAGATGAACGCCGCGTTCTCCGCTCAGGTTTGAAAACCGTGATGGATCAAGTTCTAAGAAAAAAAATCCCCACAATCTCCCGTCTGATCAGATTTTGGTTCCTAACCGTCTGCTCTGGTTTAAAAGTCCATTAACATCGTCTTTCACGTCTGGACGTTTATAATTCCCGTATGCTTCACACGCAGGTCTGCCCCTTAATGACTCCTGCGTTGTTGAAACATTCATCTGCGACGCCTTTCACACTCCGACGCGAACGGCGCCATGAATCCTCTAACAGGCCGCCAGGCCGATACGCCCGAGGAAACGGCTCGGCGCTCCAATAAGAGACCGGAATCGCCGTCAAAAAGAGAGACGGAGGAAAAAAACAGTGCTTTTGAGTCACGCTGAGGTCGCGTCTCCTGCCCACTGTTCCCGGATTTATTTGTGAACTAATGAACGATGAAGAACGTCTTAAAAGTGCCTTCCACGCTCTCGGCTCTCACCTCGAAGTTTGTTAGTGTGGTTTATTTTATATTTGTGTGTTGAATCTGAAACGCGTGGTTTGCATTTGCTCTGCAGAGAAACGACGATGATGAAGGAAACCATCTGAAGAGTGGACGGTAATGGAGGACGACCTCTGGACATGAGGACACCTTCTTGTCCACAGACAGGTACAGACTAAACTCAAATGATTATTTTTTATTATTTTTAAGAAGATAGCAAAGAAAGAGGTCCAAATTATTCTGTCTCACGTCCCCAATTTAACACAGGTCTTAATTAATCATCTTAATCCATCCATCCATTATCTTCCTCTTTAACCCTAGGGTCGTGTGGGGGGGGGGGTGTCCCCATGTCCATCCAGGTGAGAACGTTTCGGACGCTGGGCAGAGGACACGACACCCAGGACAGGACGCCAATCTATCGCTGGGCACACACTCACACAGACACACTCTATATGGGGCAATTTGGAGAATTTAATTGACCTTGATCCATGTTTTTGGACTGTGGGAGGAAACCGGAGAACCCGGAGGAAACCCACGCGGACCTCACCGAACACAGAACCTCACGGGTTGCACGGTGGCTTTCTGGTTTAGCATGGAAGATAATGGATGGAGATGTGTTCCACTTTAAGGTTGTACATTTAGCGTGGCTTCAGGTTTTTTCTTAAGGACGTATAAAAATTCTTCATTTCCCAGTCGTGTGTGTGTGTGTGTGTGTGTGTGTGTGTGTGTGTGTGTGTGTGTGTGTGTGTGTGTGTGTGTGTGTGTGTGTGTGTGTGTGTGTGTGTGTGTGTGTGTGTGTGTGTGGTCTACAGAGTCTCAGCAGGCTGTTTGTAAGGACAGTGGGCAGTGTTGTTCTGCTCTTTCTCAGTTTCATCTGCGCTGTGGGGATCAGAGAGGGTTCTGTAAATCACACCAGCCTCCTGATCACACCTCCTGATCACACCGGGATCACACTCATCCATCACCTTCATCACCTCCATCACCTCCATCATCTTCATCACATCCATCATCTCCATTCACCTCCATCACATCCATCATCTCCATCACCTTCATCACATCCATCACATCCATCATCTCCATCATCTTCATCACCTCCATCATCTTCATCACATCCATCATCTCCATCACATCCATTCACCTTCATCACCTCCATCACCTCCATTCACTTCCATCACATCCATCACCTCCATCACCTCCATCCAACCAGCGTGGAACCACACGCAGTCCGCTTATCTCCAACATCATGAAAAACACAGAATTTAAATCATTTATCTGATTAAAACGACCTTTAATAATAAAATAATTCTTTCATTCATTCATTATCTCCCGCTTTATCCTCTATTAGGGTCGCGGGGGGGGGGGGGGGGGTTCCCCATGCCCATCCAGGGGAGAACGTTTCGGGGGCTGGGCAGATAGATAGACCCAGGACAGGGCACACACTCACTCACACAGACACACTCTAAATGGGGCAATTTGGAGAACTCAATTGACTTGATCCATGTTTTTTGGACTGTGGGAGGAAACCGGAGAACCCGGAGGAAACCCACGCGGACACGGGGAGAACATGGAAACTCCACCCAGATGGGGATTCGAATCGGGAATCCCTAGCACTGAGAGGAGAACATGCTAAACCACTAAGCCACCGTGCTGCCCTAATGAAATAATAATAATGATAAATAAATAAATAAATAATAACAGCAATAATAATAATAATAATAATAAATGCAACAATAAATTATATAAATAAATAAATAAATAAATAACAACAACAAAATATATAATAATAATAATAATAAATAAATAAAATAATAAATTAATTAATTAATAATAACAAATAAATAATACTACTACTGAATAATACTAATACTACATATACTAATAATAACACTAAATACTAAATAAACAAATAAATAATAATACTTATTATTATACAAACTCTGTTAAATCGTTATATAAGGAAGGAACCTTGTGAGGACCGAGGCTCAGTGGAGGACTCCTCCTCCTTGCGTGGGGGAAGAGGGGGGGCAGAATCAACAGTACAGATCAGCATCGATCAGGAGTCCATTTTTGAAAATTGGAAAAGCTAGATCAGTCCGAGCTCGTGTGTTAACCGGTTTTCTGGTCGTCTGGGCGAGGAGTCGGCGATTTGCCGGCGACGGGGTGGACACGGCGCGTTCGCCTCTTAATCAAAGCAACAGCTGCGAGCGGAGCAGGGTGTGCGGCGCGGCCTGCCCCAGGGTAATCAATTTGCAGTGGCAGATGCTCGGAGGGGGCGACGCCAGCGTGCGGCACAACAGCTGCTGCCGAATAAATAAACACCGGCATCGCCCTCGCTCCGATTTCCAATCAACCTTTTATCTCCAGCCTCGCCCGCCGCTCGTCGCCAAACTCATTCACGTACAAGTCCCACACTGATCGTCGCGTCAGGTCTGTTGTTGATATGAAGGCGTGAGGGTATCGCGTTAACGCCGCAGTCACATCAAAACACACGCTATTTTAATAACGCGGCGCTCTGTGTGCGTACGGCTTCGTTTCCGGGCCCTGGCATGGCGTCGCCTCAGACCGGGCGTCGACGCGCCAGCCGCCATCGAGAGGCGGCAGATGGTACGATGTTGGCACGCGGCGGGAAAAGTTTTTTTTTTTTTTTTTTTTTTTTTTTTTCATTTTGATGAATTGTAACTAACGCAGACAGTTCGCAACCAAATGGACGGCAGATGATCACACGGCCAGAACGCGAGGAACGTTCCAATCGATAGGAAATCCAATCGTGTTCCGGTTGCCAGGCGACGGTGTAATTGACGGGGAGGAGAGGAGTCACCGTCGTCGCTCTGAGGACCGACTCGCTGCCAACCACGTCGCCTCTGACACGCAAACCGCCAATAAACACGCTCTGATCACAGACGAGCCCTGTTTCCACGACGGACATTTTGTTCAGCTAATTTTTTACTAGACTATCAATTAAATTTAATCTATTTACACTTTAGGCGGCACGGTGGCTTAGTGGTTTAGCACGTTCGCCTCTCAGCGCTAGGGATTCCCGGTTCGAATCCCCATCTGGGTGGAGTTTCCATGTTCTCCCCGTGTCCACGTGGGTTTCCTCCGGGTTCTCCGGTTTCCTCCCACAGTCCAAAAACATGGATCAAGTCAATTGTGTTCTCAAAACTTGCTTCATATAGAGTGTGTGTGTGAGTGAGTGTGTGCCCAACGATGGATTGGCGTCCTGTCCTGGGTCTATCTGCCCAGCGCCCGAGACGTTCTCCCCTGGATGGGCATGGGGAACCCCACCGTGACCCTAATAGAGGATAAAAGCAGGAGATAATGAATGGATGAATATTTACACTTTACAGCAGCAGCTCTATTGTAATTATATTTGAAGTCGTTGGTGTCTGTACGTCATGTTTACGTCACGTTATCTCTGGGAATGATGGAGGGCGGAACAGAGAACGCAGAACCGTTCGTTTCTAATTTCATGGCTGAGCAAGAAAAACAAATTTAATAAACAGCTTCACAAACGTCCAATAATATAAACACGAACAAAAAAAGAGATCTATAATCCTAATCACGACGTTCTGGATTCTGTTGATTTTTGGCGCCAATGACGTCATCGATACCCAATCTGTAGATCAATTAAGTTGTAAAGTGTTTTACTGATACGTTGATCAATCTTAATATCGAGGTTATAATAATAATATAATAATTTCATACACAGCGTCTCCGTCCTGCTGGACTTTTTTAGAGTAATGACGACGATCAACACTAACAATGTGTTAATTGTAACGACCTCTGGCGATGTGAAACGGGGTCAGCGGGATTTGGAACAGATCCCCTCGAGCAGTCGTTTCTCAGGTAGAATGATTCATTAGCTTTATTAAGATGGGCTTTAATTAACTTTAAACTTTAAAATAATGTACACCGCAACGAAAGAAACGGATTTAAATCTCAGTGAACCAACTTTAAAACTTTAAAACGTTAAATCTAACTTTAAATCTGCTGCTTCTCTTTTTACGGCTGATTTACTTCTTTCCGTACCTTTTTTTTTTTTTTTTTTTAAACCTCTTATTACTTCTTTTTTGGTTTCCTCACCTTTTTTTTGTCCCCTTTACCTCTTTTCTTTTCGTCCCCCTTTACCTCTTACCTTTTTTTTTTTTTAAATCTCTTTTGTTTCCTTTGCCTTTTTATTGTTTTAATTACCTTTTTTTGTTTCCTTTACTTTTTTTTGGGGGGGGGTTGCCTCTTTTTTGTCCCCTTTACCTCTTTATTGTTTTTTAGACCTCAACACACCTGTTTTATTTATTTTTTTCTCTTAATCCTTTAGAAGGCGCCACAGTGGCTTAGTGTTTAGCATGTTCTCCTCTCAGCGCTGGGGATTCATCTTTGATGGACATGGATTCAAGGTAAATTGAATGCTCTAAATTGCCCCATAATAGTGTGTGTCCAGTAATAGATTGGCTCCCTGTTCTGGGTGTATTGAATGGTATGGGGAACCCCAGTGCGACCCTAGTAAAGGATAAAGGGGGAGATTGTTGTGTTGGTGTTTTGGGACGGTGTTCCTTCAGTAAAGTGTGTGTCTCTCTTAAACATCTTCAGTGTGTAGTTCATTTTAAATCCAGCGCTCGTCTCGTTATTCTTTTTGTTTTTTTAATTCTGAAATGTAATTAAATTATTTGAGCAGCTTAACTCTTTTTAAAGCTTAAAAACCTCCGGCTTGAAAACCGCGAGGGTCTGTCAGACAGTGAATGTGTGATGGAGATCTTCCCCGTGGGACCGGCGTCCATCTGTAGTCCAGCAATAATAGATGAGGAGCTTCAGATGCCACTGGATCCCACAGTCTGCTCGTCCACGCCGGCTCGTCCACGGCGCCTCGCTCTGAGGTCAGCGCAGATGTTACAGCATCTGTCCAGAGATCCAGAGATCTGAAGTGATGCCTCACTCGCGTGAACGTCCGTATGATGGAAACACTTTTTGGTAAGTTCGAGGGCGTCGTCGGTGAACGCCATTTCATTTGCTAAATTCTTGAAAGACTCAGGGACTTGTGCGGACCCGAGGACAACGGGGACACGGGTTCTGTGTTAAACGGGATTAAATTTTGATGCCTTTTCGAATCACACCAGCTCAACATTAAATAATTCAGCTCTCCTTCAACAAGAACTTTATAAACATCATCCGAATTTCACCATTTTAAGAACTTTGAGATAAAAAAAATACACTTTCCCGACGAGATCCAAAGAAATAAGGTCACGCTTTCCTGGCCGCAGTGTGGGGGTGTAATGGACACGGAGTGGACAATGTAACACGGAACACAGCGGCTGGACTTTTGGTTACAATTAAACGGTTGAGGTTTCATATTAGATCTCATATCTCATTTGATCTCATTATCTTCATCTTAATCCTATAATAGGGACTAAGGTCACAGGTCACATTGCCAATCCACAGACACGCACTATATGGGGCAATTTAGAGCAGCCAATTTACCTTAAATCCATGTTTTGGACTGTGGGAGAAAACCTACTAAACACACGATAATAAAAAATTTACTTTATTATAACAAACATGTTAATAATCTGCTCTTTCCTCATGTAATATAGTGAGGTTTAAAAGTGAACGCTGATCGCTGAGTAACAGGATTCCGTTTTCTCTAACAAAAAACACCACCATCTAGTGGCCAAATTACAGAACGCAGTTTATAAAATATAGTGTATTGTATATCCATACCACAGTTTAAGAACCACTGACCTGACCAATTAAAAACCGGAACGGAGGAACCTCCACCTAAAGAAAACCTCAGATCCCTTCGGAGAACCTTCCCTCTTAATCAAATTAAATTGACCTAAAGATCCTGGAGATGAGTCCGTATGGCGTGAGAACGCGATCATTAAAGCATGAGAACCACTTGGAGAACAGGGAACATACAGACGGGGCCGGTTCCAAAAAAATACCTCATTATTGTCCGGGAACGAGGCGACGTTCCCTCTGATATTCCGACACGTCAATCATTTAGAGAGAGAGATTAATAAATGAGTTTTAAAATAGCATCTATTAATTAGAATGGATCCCCCTCGGGCGCTCTAACGATCTCATTCCCACCCGTTTATTAATCTTGTTCCCACGCTGTAACGATCGCCGGTCCGGGTTCCACTCTCCGCATTAGAACCTCATTCCCACGTTTTAATGAGTTTTGGTCACTTCTGTTTTTTTTAGGGGAGTCTTCAGCAGGGCGGCTTAGAAAACAACTGAGACAGAACCGAGGAGAACCGACAGGAACCAAAGAGAACCGACAAGATCCGAAGAGAACCGAGGAGAACCGACGAGAACCAATGAGTACCAAAGATAACTGATGGGGAACCAAAGAGAACCGACGGGGAACCAAAGAGAACCAACAGAAACCAAAGAGAACCAAAAAGAACTGATGGGGAACCAAAGAGAACCAAAGAGAACCGACAGGAACCAAACAGAACCAACAGGAACCAAAGAGAACTGATGGGTAACCAAAGAGAACCGACGAGAACCAAAGAGAATGTACGAGAACCAACGAGAATCAACGAGAACCGACAGGAACCAAAGAGAACCGACGGGGAACCAAAGTTAACCAACAAGAACCAACGAGAACCAACAAGAACCAATGAGAACCAAAGAGAACTGACAAGAACCAAAGAGAACCAAAGAGAACTGATGGGAACCAAAGAGAACCAAAGTGAACCGACAGGAACCGACGAGAACCAACGGGAACCAAAGAGAACCGACGGGAACCAAAGAGAACCAACAGGAACCAAAGAGAACCTTTAAACAGGTAAGAGAACCCGGGTCTTTTAATCAGCGTGTAGTTCTTCATTAAATCGTTAAAGGAACCGTTAGAGGAACCGTCGTGATTGAATATTCATGGGTAACAGTTCTGCCAGAGGGGGCAGTATGGTGGCTTAGTTGGGGGTCCAGGTTCGAATCCCAATCTGGCTGGAGTTTGCATGTTCTCCCCGTGTCTACATGGGTTTCCTCTCACAATACAAAAACATGGATTCAAGGGGAATTGGCTGCTTTAAATTGCCCCATATGGTATGTGTGTGTGTCTGATTATATTAAAACATGAGAACGGTGTGAGAACCGAGCGGAACATGAAGGAACCCGAACCTGAGATACAGTTCTGCAGAAATTAATCTGACCTTTAGCCTCATGACCTTTAGCCCCTCCCACTCCGTCCTTAAACCAATCACATAAGGGCTGATGGATCAGATCCATCATGACAAGGTTATCATCCCCCCCCCCCCCCCACACACACACACACACCCACACACACTTCCTGTAATTACACCATGCACACACACCCACATCATTCTCAGGCTGTGTGTGTGTGTGTGTGTGTGAGTGTGTGTGAGTGTGTGTGAGTGTGTGTGAGTGTGTGTGAGTGTGTGTGAGTGTGTGTGAGTGTGTGTGAGTGTGTGTGTGTGTGTGAGTGTGAGTGTGTGTGTGTGTGTGTGTGTGTGTGTGTGTGTGTGTGTGTGTGTGTGTGTGTGTGTGTGTGGATACAGGTGTGGGAGACGGGGTTATTACACCAGACTCTGAGTTCCTGCTTCGTGTTAATGGAATTTCTCATCGAAGGAATACAATAAATCAGGGGGGGGCAGTGGGGGGCAGTGGGGGGGCAGTGCGGGGGCAGTGGGGGGGTGGGCAGTGCGGGGGCATTGGGGGGGGGGGGGGGGGGTAACCGTCTGTCCGATAATAACGAACTGTTCTGGAAACGAGGACACGATTCACTGACAGACGACACTTTCCTTTATTCTGATTAAATATTATAATATTAAATTTTTACATTACATTATATTAAATGACCTGAACACATAGTTACTGTGTGTGTGTGTGTGTGTGTGTGTGTGTGTGTGTGTGTGTGTGTGTGTGTGTGTGTGTGTGTGTGTATATGTGTGTGTGTGTGTGTCCTGATTGGACAGTGTTCTAATAAGATAGGAGGCATAACACACTGTCCCCAATGAGGGCATGGCACATGTTTCTGTTACAGTGCACACACACACACACACACACACACACACACACACACACACACACACACACATACACACACACTGTACACACTGTACATACACTGTATACACACACACACTGTACATACACTCCACACACACACACTGTACACATTCTGTACACACAGAATACACACACAGTACAAACACCCTGTACATACTTTGTACACATACAGTGCACACAGAACACACACAGTACACACTGTAGATACACTGTACACACACACACACACACACACACACACACACACACACACTGTACACAATCTGTACACACAGAATACACTCAGTACACACAAACACCCTGTACATACTTTATACACATACAGTACACACAGAACACACACAGTACACATGTTACACACACTCTGTACACATGCAGTACACACACACTCCACACAGAGATGGCTTTACACACTGCACATACACTGTACACACACACACACACACACACACACACACACACACTCTGTACATACTTTGCACACATACTGTGCACACAGAACACACACAGTACACATGTTACACACACTCTGTACACACGCAGTACACACACACACACACACACACACACAGTGCACACACTGTACATACACACACACACACACACACACACACACACACACACAGTGCACACACTGTACATACACACACACACACACACACACACACACTGTACATACTTTGTACACACACAGTGCACACATACAGTGCACACAGAACACACACAGTACACACATTACACACACTCTGTACACACGCATTACACACAGTACACACGTTACACACACTCCTCACAGAATGGCTTTAAATGCTGATATTAATTGTAATTTAATGTAATTTAATTTATTGAACTAATTAAAGGTTTAATGATGTCGATTTTCTCGGTTCTGCGGGTTCTGTCTGTAAATCTGAAACTGCTGAGCGTCAGGAGAACCTCAGGTCAAAGTGGACTGACTGAATAATTAATCAGATCTTCAGAACTGTACGGTTTAAGCTGTTTATTTCTCCCTCGCACCGTCGTCTGCAAAACACCAGCAGAATTAAGGGTTTGCCCCATGCTGCCCCATGCTGCCCCTGCTGCCCCTGCTGCCCCCTGCTGCCCCTGCTGAGTCAGGACCCGGCGGTGACCCGGCGGCTCCTCGGAGCGCAGTGTGAAGGTGGATGTGATTAAGTGGACGTCTCGGGGGGTTAATCACCGCGTTCAGAACGTTCTCCCTCTCTCACCTTTCGTTTTTTTTTTTCAGGACAAACTCTGGAACTTGTCCAGGTCTGCAGCAGGACGGGGTTCCAGATCCGCAGAGAGTGGACGGATGGGTTCTCCGAATCGCAGGGTAAGAAAAAAGTTTGCTACACTTCCATGAAATTATTCACTTTTTGATTTAATTTGTTATTAATTAATACAATTTCCCTTTAAAGTCTATCAATTATTAATTGCTAATCGAGGTTCGGGTCACGGGGGCAGCAGCCTTCATCAAACGACCCTGATGTTCTCATCCCCAGATACCTCTTATATTTTCGGGGGTTCCACATGTTCCAAAATCAGGTGCATAAAACCTGGCATGACATCTTAACACAATAGAATAGTTTTATAATTATATATATTTATTTTTTATATCTGTGTGTCTATTATTTCTACTTTTATTTCAGCTGTAACTGATAATTAACACGGAGGGCGGCACGGTGGCTTAGTGGTTTAGCATGTTCTCCTCTCAGCGCTAGGGATTCCCAGTTCGAATCCCCATCTGGGTGGAGTTTCCATGTTCTCCCCGTGGCCGCGTGGGTTTCCTCCGGGTTCTCCGGTTTCCTCCCACAGTCCAAAAACATGGATCAAGTCAATTGAGTTCTCCAAATTGCCCCATATAGAGTGTGTGTGTGAGTGAGTGTGTGCCCACTGATAGATTGCCCCCCTGTCCTGGGTGTATCTGCCCAGCGCCCGAAACGTTCTCCGCTGGATGGGCATGGGGAACCCCCCCCCCCACCCCCGCGACCCTAATAGAGGATTAAGCGTTAGATAATGGATAGATTGGATGGATGGATGATAATTAACAACTAAACGAATCAGGTCTAAGTACAGTAGTACAGTACAAACTGTGCTTCTCAAACTGGGGTACGCAAAGTAGTACAAGGTGGATATACAATACATTATTATCCCAATGTATTTAATAAACTGTGTTCTGTAATCTGGTCACTAGATGGCAGTATTTTATTGTTCAAGAGACCAGAATCCTGTTACTCAGCGATCAGTGTTCAGGATTAGATTACGTCGCAGAAAATCAGATTATTAACTATTTTGCATTTTAATTTATTTAATTTCTTGTTGTTGTTGCTTGCTTGTTGCTTGTTGTTTTTTTTATTATAGTGAGTTTGTAAGTGTTTTATTAATGTAATCAGACTCTGGAGGTTGTGTATTATTCTGAATAAATCACGTAAAGAGGTGGAGCTGTTCTCCACTACACGCCGGGACTCAGAACACCTCATTATGGGGTTTATTTATAATAAAGCCACGCCCCCTCGGGCCGTACTGCTTTATAAATACACTCACACCTGAGTGATGTCTGCCGTATGTCGTTCTGAATCAGGAGTTGTTTAAGGTTGACGGGGTTCTGCTCGTACTGCAGTTTCCCGCTTTAACTTTTTTTTTAACGTTCAGCGTCAGTCCGGAACCGCACGGCAGACGTTAATTCCACGGTGACATTGTGAGATTGGTTCTGCGTAGCGGAACGTTGGAAGGAAATTTATTGAAGTTTTGCTTTTTTAGAATTCGATTAACGGAGCGGCGCTTCTCGGACTCATTAACGACCCGGGGCATTCATCTCCCCTCGCTCCTCCTGACATCGCAGACGGAACGGTGGAGCTCAGCGTTCTCTCACACAGAAGAACCGTCCTGCTTTGAAGAACGGGAACGCCGAGATGGGCGTCGGCCAGCGTGCCGTTTTAAACGTTTAACCGAAACACGGCGTTATCTTTATTTATCCCTTAAAGAATTAAACCCTTTAAAATATTAATTATAATTTTTCTGCTTTCTCCTGTATTTAATTAGTTGGCATGTTCTCCTCTCAGCGCTGGGGATTCCAGGTTTGAAACCCTCCATGTCCACGTGGGTTGCCTCTGGGTTCTCCGGTTTCCTCCCATAGTCCAAAAACATGGATTCAAGGTAAATTGAATGCCCTGAATTGCCCTATGTAGAGTGTGTCTGTGTGAGTAAGTGTGTACCCCAGTGATAGACTGGCGCCCTGTTCTGGGTGTATCTGCCCAGTGCCTGAAATGTTCTCCCCTGGATGGTCATGGAGAACCCCCTCCCCCCGCGAACCTAGAAGAGGATAAAGCTGAAAATAATGGTTGGATGACCTGATTTTGTCCTCATATTTTATTTTAAAAAATGTAAAAAAAAATTAAATAAAAAAAAAGACAAAGAGAGGCCCGTGTCAGACGCATACAGCTTTCCTGTAACCGCCAATCATTTGCCGGGTTTCATTTCTCTCCACTTTCTATTCCAGCAATCTGTGATAATGTTCAGAGGTCAGATGGCATAACGCAAAATATAACCGGAGTAAATAAAACGTGGATTTTAGTCATCTGACGAGTTTCTCAATAAAAATAATAATTGTAATAATTTTAATAAATAAATATAATAATAATTATATATATATATATGTAATTTTAATCATTTTAATACTTTTTCTTTGTAGTCTATAAAAGTGGGTCACGACTTAATGACCATGAGAACACGTGGGCGAGACCCGTTGAGAATCCCTGATTCATACCAAATATAAATGACCCCGACTGTTGGAGAACCGTCCCTCTATAAACTATAATACCCTCCACCTCCTCAAAGGTCTGATTTGTTCTATCGGTTCTGCACCAGCGGAGCCTCCAGCATCACCAGGCCTGACCAGCCATTTATAAAAAGTGACATCACAGAAGAGACACAGAAATATCTTTTAAACCCCCCCACCCCCCGGCGGTCAGGATCGTAAACATGCTCGCCACGCCCAACCGTTAACCCTTCGTTCTCTCCAGTGCTTTCACACAGAACCCGCCATGTTCTACGTTTAGAACTCTTGCTGCCTTTATTACAGATCCCGATTTTAATTTACGCTAATTACAGCGTACAATAAACAAAAACCTATTTAAAATATGAAGTGTGAAAATGTAACGCATCACCTTTAATATGCTCTGAATATTTATTCAAAATTGTTCAAATTTTCTGACATATAATATAAATATAAATAAATAGATTTTATTGAAAAGGATTGTATGGCTTCACGCCGACAGCAAACAACTGAACGTGTCCCTCGCCGATACCAACTCTTTACCTCATCGTGTTCTCGCAGCATGCATCGCACTCTCATGTGTCTGATGTAGGGACGAGACGATTAATCGGTTTCGCAATGAATCGTGATTAAAAATGTTTTGATATATTTGATATATACAATTGATATATCGTTAGAGCGATAGGGAGCCAATGGAAAGAGAGGAGAGGTGGAGTCACATGACTTCACTTGGGTGGTTGTAGAGGCCTGTAGAGACCGGCAAGCTTCATTACAATAATTGAGCCGGAATAGGATGAGGACAAACAGCTGAGCAGCCTGATCAGTTACGTATATGAGTATTATGTATAGTGTATATAGCTATTTTTATATATATATATATATATTTAATTTGTGGTTTTAATTGAATTTCTTTTTGTTCTGGTGTTCTCAGGGTGAATATATTTGTGGAAATACAGAAGTCTTTTGAAGTTGAGCAGTTTTAATGTCTTTATTTCGTCACCGGGGCGAACAAAATCCGTCTGAAAACTCGGAGCTTACAAAAGAAAATTTTTGGAAGACCTCTGGAAGTGTTTCGATTCGTTCTGAGATTAAAGTCCGGGAGAATGAAATACAGCCGTAAAACCAGCTCCCCGTCCTGAACCGGATGACCGCCGTATAGAACCGCGTTAACGCATACAAACATTATATATATAATGTTAGCATATATCATATAGGTGTTAATAACCAATAAATTAACATAGTTTTTCTCTTGCTTTGAGTCTTCGGTCACACGCCTTCGTGACTTTCCTTCTTGGTGGTTTTTAATTATTGCGTTGTGAATATCGCTGGACGTCCAGGTTTTCCGGCGGCCCGCTCCCTCACACCTCGGACTCCAGACTCGAAACTCTGCCCCAGGGCTTTGGCACGTAGGGACTGTTCACCCTGCGCTCCAGCAGAACTTGCCTGCGGGCCCCGTTCTTGGTGGATACCGCTAACGAGTGCAGGGCGGGCTCCTCGTTCGAGCAACCAGGATCCTCTTGGCCCCCGAAAGCAGCATTTTGGTACATTACAGGCCTGCCGCCTAACTGGGGTACCAAGGCGGCGTCATTGGGGCAGGGGCTGATGCACGGGAGCATGTGACACATGTCTTTGGAATGATCGTAGAAATGGGCGGGCCCTTGCGCCAGCTGACCCACGTACACCGGCAGGTCGGCGTACGAGTTCAGGTAGGTGGAGTAATGTCTGTGCACGACGGTGGAGGACGAGCGGCGCAGTGCGGCGGCGTTCTGTAGGACGGCCTCCCGATACGACGGGAGGTGGGTGGACTGAGAGTACTTGATTTTCTGAGGCCTGTAGGGGAAGGAGCTCATGTGAGCCGGGTCCAGGTACGCCGGCTCCACCGCCACGTTGTAGCAGAAGTTCTTTCCCGCCGTGGCGTACATATTCGAAGGCTTCCGGTTGGCCACGACGACGCGAGGGAACAGGTCCGGCATGTTGATTCGCCGGGAGGACAGCGCGGTGGACGGCTTGTCGTCCGCCTGCCGCATCCGGTCGCCTCCCCACGTGGCCCTGAGGAAGGAGGCACGCCGGTTCAGCTTCTCCTTCCCCAGCAGCGGAATGTCGTCCAGATCGGGCTCCACGTACGGCTTGACGCAGGAGTTGCAACTGGCGTGCTGCCGTTGGTAGTGGCTCCCGATGCACGGCGTCGTGTGGGAATGGTTCTCCACCAGGTGATTCGCCCGGAGTTCGGCCAGGCAGGGCGTGGCCTCGTCGTAATCGGTCCTACGGCGGGTTTCCGGTGACGGCGCGACGTAGCTGTGGGAGCGTTTCTTCGGACACAGGCCTTCGGCGTACAGTTTCCGGCCCTCGAGAGGTTCCACGTAGATGTCGGGAACTTGGAAATCGCGGTACGGGAGGAAGGGGGAGGTGGTTTGATGGCAGGGCCGGTTATCGATGTAGAGGCGGTGGTGAGGTTTTGGGGCGGTGGGAGGCGGGGTGTCCCGGATGGGGATATGAGGACTGCTCAGGCTAGAGATGGGTAGCGTCCGTTCGTATACGTGATGATGACTGGTCCTCGCGGGTAGAGTGTAGCGCAGCGGCGTGGGCCTCGTTACCATGCGGGGTTTCTCGTGCAGGGTCTGCGAGGCGTCCCCGTAATGCAAAGGAAACCCTGCCGTGATTGTCCTGTAGGGGGTGTGGTTGTCCACCAGACCGGAGATGTAGGGCAGGCGTCCGTGACTGGCGTCCGTGCTGATCAGGCGGGTCGGGAGGTTGGGTTTGGGAGCGTCCGGCGCTCGGCGGGTCCAGTTCTCTATCGTCTTGGTCGCGTTGTCCAGGGAGTTCTCCACCCTGGCGGAGGAGACGATGTCCTTGGCGGTTTTGAGCATTTTCAGCATGTTGGCCTGCGTGTAACTGCTGGTGACGTCGGGACTCTGCAGACTCCCGCTGCGGTCCGTGTCTTCAACGCCATTAAAGCAGCTATAGATTCCCTACAAATAAAAAAAAACAATTTACTAAAATAATTAGGCGGCACGGTGGCTTAGTGGTTTAGCATGTTCTCCTCTCAGCACTAGGGAATCCCCGGTTCGAATCCCTATCTGGGAGGAGTTTCCATGTTCTCCCCGTGTCCGCGTGGGTTTCCTCCGGGTTCTCCGGTTTCCTCCCAAAGTCCAAAAACATGGTTCAAGTCAACTTAGTTCTCCAAATTGCCCCATATAGAGTGTGTGTGTATGAGTGCGTGTCTGTGTGAGTGTGTGCCCAGCGATAGATGCCCCCCCCCGTCCTGGGTGTATCTGCCCAGCGCCCGAAACGTTCTCCCCTGGATGGGCATGGGGAACACCCCCCCCCCACACACACGATCCTAATAGAGGATAAAGCGGAGGATAAGGAATGACGTTTGTAAGTGTTTTATTAAAGCTATCATCTATCTAGCTATCTGGAGGTTGTGTATTATTGTGAATAAATCACGTAAAGAGGTGGAACTGTTCTCCACTACACACCGGGACTCATAACACCTCATTATGGGGTTTATTTATAATAAAGCCACGCCCCCTTGTGCTTTATTGCTGTATTATATTTTGTCATCAGAAGATGGTTATTAAATCTCTCACTCTGCTGATGGCCAGCAGGAAGTCCAGGCGCTCAGACTTGTGGACGGAGTGCCGGAGTTTCCAGTACAGAAGGTGTTCCCAGGCGAAGACCAGTAAACTGAGGCCCATGGCGACCAGCAGCATGTAGAACACTCCGGCCATGTTGTCGATGTCCAGCTTGGAGCTCATGACTTCCTTTTTCTCGTTGCGGCAGATTCCCGTCAGCCAGACGGTCTGGAGCTTCTGAGTGTCTCCTGAAACAAACAGCAGCTTCGGTCAGCGCATCGGACCCGGCGTCGCCTACCATTCACATTCACAGGACGAGGAGAGTGTGAGTCCCAATTCATCTTCCACAAACACAGAGAAACGGGGTCTCCGCAAAATAATAACATCAAAGCCAAATCTGGAGGTGGTGGGTTCAAACCTCAGGTCCACAGAAGTTACCCATGTGGGTCCTTGAGCAAGGCCATTAACCCTCATTGCTCCAGGGGGCGCTGTACCAACCCTGTGTTCTGATGCCCAACCACCTGACTGAATTAAATAGAATATTTTATTTATTTTAAATTTGATTTCATTTAATAAGCAGAAATCTTTTCATTGGGCGATTTTAATGAGATGTAAGATATTTAATTATGAGCTTTAAAGTGTTTAATTACAGTGTCTTAAGATTTTAATATTTCATATTTTGTGGCTAGGCGACACGGTAATTATTTTCGTTTGTTTGACGATAATGTACGATATTCAGACTTACTGTTTGTAATGAATACCATCAGCATATTTTTAGTTTAAAGTTTGCACAGTTTACATTTACAGTGTTCCTTTCTTTTAAAAACATCAAACCATCAGCTTTAAAACTATTAAAATTAAACGTAATGACCGTCAGCCAGGAACTGCAGGAGTGCGAGGTCTATGGGTCGTTTCCATCGCGATTCCTTCTGCAAAGCGATCCCGTAACCCGTCGTCGCGAAGACCTTCCCGCTGCCGATGGTCACCAGCTTGCAGCCCTCGTCTTTCCCGGCCATGTAGTTGAGCACCGCCGCGTCGTAGATGAAGGCGTCGAGTTTGCTGCGTGAAAAATGTTTGGAAACGACGTTCAGGACCGAGTTTAAGGCTGAAACGGCTGAGCGGGACGTGGGCGTGGCCGTTTACCCCGTTTTCAGACTGTTGAGCGCGTCCTCCACGCCTTTCTGGTTGTACTTGACCATGTGCGAGTGCATCTCCGGGTAGTTGCTCCTGATGTTCCGCTCTGTGCTCCCGTTGGGGACGGTTCCGAAGCGGAACGGCGGGTACTGCTCCTGCGGTTTCTGAAACTGAATCCGGGAAACAGGCGCAGAACGCCGGGTCACGAACGCAGAAAAGAAACCTTCTAAGCAAAGATGAATTTTGTTGAACGGACTCGATTCACACGTTCTCGGAAATCATGACCATCACAACAAACTTAACAAATTTAAGGGGGGGGGGGGGGTTCCCCATGCCCATCCATGGGAGAACGTTTCGGGCTCTGGGCAGTTACACCCAGGGCAGGGCGCCAATCCATCGCTGGGCACACACTCACTCACACACACACTCTATATGGGGCAATTTGGAGAACTCAATTGACTTGATCCATATTTTTGGACTGTGGGAGGAAACCAGAGAACCCAGAGGAAACCCACACAGACACAGGGAGGACATCAAAACTCCACCCAGATGGGGATTCGAACCGGGAATCCCTAGCGCTAAGAGGCGAACGTGCTAACCACTAAGCCACCGTGCCGCCCCTACTGTAGAATTATCAAATTAAATTAAATTAAACAAATTAAATCTTTTTATAGCAAGTGTTTGTTTAAGAAATATGTTTCTTAAAGATGCTAAATGATCATGGTGACTCGGTTCTATTGATCAGTGGAGAACCGTATGGAGTGAGATCACCGCGGTGAGGTTGCCCCACCAGGCGACATTCATCACTAGAACGTAGTGAACGAGTCGGAGTGTGTTTAAAAATCTAGAGTGAAGGTCAGAGGGGCCAGATCCAGAGATGATCAGAGTCAGAGTCTTGTACTGAATGCAGCAGCTACAGGGAGCCAATCAGAGAGGAGAGGTGGAGTCACATGATTCACTTGGGTGGTTGAACAGAGTTTGGTAATAACGGAGCCGGGATAGGACGAGGGCTTGGACTAACAGCAGAGCAGCCTGTTCAGTCCAGAAAGGTCTGATCTTCATGATGAAAAGAGGAGGGGGCCAAGTACAGAGCCCTGAGGAACTCCAGTGAGTACTTGGTGAGAGGAACATCCCCATTCCATGGTCCTGTCTGTTAGATTTGATAACCGAGAACCAAGAACCGTTCCATGAATGGATGGAAACCACGTTGCTTTGATCTGATGTTGGACTTTTAAACTTTTTAACTCTGATCCAGTGAGATTCCAATCTGCGACCCAGCTCCCCCCCAACACCACCACCACCACCACCCGACCCCCGGGGGGGAGGGGCGGGGGTTCTGTAATGGAGTACGCACAAATTATGCACATTTTTATGCACGAAATTATAAATCCCCGAGTAAAAGGTTATACATGATTTATACCCCCGTGATAAATATTTCATTTCCCATCATGCCGTGCGTCTCCGGCTGGTGTTGTGTTTCTTCTGTTGGCGTTTGGTTTAATTTAATTCCAGGTTTCATAAATCACGGCGGCCCCTCGGCGCGTCACGGCGGCCCCTCGGCACGGCCCCTCGGGCGCTTTTCTAAACGTGGGCGTCACCTTCTTGTCGCTGAGGCCGGACACCGTGTCGATGTACTGCTCCTGGATCATGAAGGCCGCCAGGTTGGCCGTGTAGCTGGCCAGAAAGATGACGGCGAAGAAGGCCCACACCAGAACCATGATCTTACTCGTGGTTCCCTTCGGGTTCTCGATCGGGACCGAGTTGTTGAAGACGATGCCCCAGAGCAGCCAAACGGACTTCCCGATGGTGAAGGTGGGTCCACCGGGATCTGAAACAACGATCGTACCAATAAACTGACCAGTAAACTGACCGACAAGCCAGATTCAATTACATCTTTAAATTCATCCATTATCTTCCGCTTTACCCTTTATTAGGGTCGCATTAAAGGGAGTTTTGTCTTGCCGCTGTCGCTTCGGCTCTTTGGGGGTTTAAAGGCTTTTCATTCTGTAAAGCTGCTTTGTGACAATGTACTGATGTAAAAAGCACGACAGAAATAAATAACTTGAACTTGGTCGCTGGGGGGTAGAGGGTTCCCCATGTCCATCCAGGGGAGAACGTTTCGGGCGCTGGGCAGATAGACCCAGGACAGGGCACCAATCTATCACTGGACACACACTTACCACACAGACACACACTATATGGGGCAATTTGTTTTTGGACTGTGGGAGGAAACCGGAGAACCCGGAGGAAACCCACGTGGACACAGGGAGGACATGGAAATTCCACCCAGATGGGGATTCGAACCGGGAATCCCTAGCGCTAAGAGGAGAACATGCTAAACCACTAAGCCACCGTGCCTTACATCTTTAAATGTTCTGGTTGTTTTATAATTCTCTGTAGTTATTCTGCCATTTTAATAAAAAACAAAGATTTATATTTTATATTTTTTAATTATTATTATTTATAATTATTATAGCTGCGGCACGGTGGCTTAGTGGTTTAGCATGTTCTCCTCTCAGCGCTGGGGATTCCCAGTTCAAATCCCAATCTGGGTGGAGTTTCCATGTTCTCCCCGTGTCCGCGTGGGTTTCCTCCGGGTTCTCCGGTTTCCTCCCACAGTCCAAAAAAACATGGATCAAGGTCAATTGAATCCTCCAAATTGCCCCATATAGAGTGTGTGTGTGTGTGTGAGTGTGTGCCCAGTGATAGATTGCCCCCCTGTCCTGGGTGTATCTGCCCAGTGCTCGAAACGTTCTCCCCTGGATGGGCATGGGGAACCCTCACCCCCCCCACCCCCTGCGACCCTAATAGAGGATAAAGCAGAGGATAATGGATGGATGGATAATTATAGCTGAAATAATAATGTTTTCTGTGATGTAATTAAAGTAAAGTTATGGTTTATTTATTTGTTATTAAACGCCATCTTTCATTTTTGGAATCACAATGAGATCTGAATAATTTTTTTTTAATTAAAACAATTTAAAGTTTCTATTCTGGCATCAAAAAACCCGTGTAAATGTTAACATTCTCCAGTCGTTTTCTTTCTTTTTTTTTTTCAGAAACTTTGAAGTGAAATGCGTCGTTACGTCCGACATTAATCACCGCGAGGCCTTTAATTTCTAAACGAACGAGGACGGTGATTCATTCGTGTTTGTTGTCAGCGGATAGCGTTTAGTATTTCAGTTCTCTCTCCAGGTCGCAGCAGAACATCCATCAGCGGCGGATTAGGAGCGAAACAGGCCCCCGGCATAATAATGACCTTCTCCATCACGCCGCGGGCCGACGGTATGTCGTGATGTTACGGTCAGGTGAGTCGTCTCAGATGGATCAGGCTCCGTTCGTTTGGGAGTCGTATGAGAGCTGCCCTCGTCTGCGTGGTGTTTAAAGGTCGGGCGCCGCTCACCTTTGGCGCTGACGAGGCTGCGGTTGTACCCCACGGGGCTGCAGTACTCGAACACGAAGACCGTGATGGCGACCACCGTCAGGCACATCACGAACATCATCACCCACACGGCCGGGCTGTACGGCTCTGTCAGGGGCAACCGGGAGGTCAGGGGTCAGCATGCAGCGGGATCACAGACTTTAAGGTTAAACTGACTCAACTCACCTTTATTCTATTATCTCACCTTTATTCTATTATCTCACTTTAATTCTGATATCTCACCTTTATTCTGATATCTCACTTTAATTCTGGTATCTCACTTTAATTCTGATATCTCACTTTAATTCTGATATCTCAACTTTATTTTGATATCTCACTTTAATTCTGATATCTCACTTTAATTCTGATATCTCACTTTAATTCTGATATCTCAACTTTATACTGATATCTCACTTTAATTCTGGTATCTCACTTTAATTCTGATATCTCAACTTTATTCTGATATCTCACTTTAATTCTGGTATCTCACTTTAATTCTGATATCTCACTTTTATGTTATCTCAACTTTATTCTGATATCTCACTTTTATTCTGTTATCTCAACTTTATTCTGATATCTCACTTTAATTCTGATATCTCAACTTTATTCTGATATCTCAACTTTCATTCTGATATCTCAACTTTATTCTGATATCTCACTTTTATTCTGGTATCTCACTTTAATTTTGATATCTCACTTTTATTCTGATATCTCACTTTTATTCTGATATCTCACCTTTATTCTGATATCTCACTTTAATTCTGGTATCTCACTTTAATTCTGATATCTCACTTTAATTCTGATATCTCAACTTTATTTTGATATCTCACTTTAATTCTGATATCTCACTTTAATTCTGATATCTCACTTTAATTCTGATATCTCAACTTTATTCTGATTTCTCACTTTAATTCTGATATCTCACTTTAATTCTGATATCTCAACTTAATTCTGATATCTCAACTTTATTCTGATATCTCACTTTAATTCTGATATCTCAACTTTCATTCTGATATCTCAACTTTATTCTGATATCTCAACTTTATTCTGATATCTCACTTTTATTCTGGTATCTCACTTTAATTTTGATATCTCACTTTTATTCTGATATCTCACCTTTATTCTGATATCTCACTTTAATTCTGGTATCTCACTTTAATTCTGATATCTCACTTTAATTCTGATATCTCAACTTTATTTTGATATCTCACTTTAATTCTGATATCTCACTTTAATTCTGATATCTCACTTTAATTCTGATATCTCAACTTTATTCTGATATCTCACTTTAATTCTGATATCTCACTTTAATTCTGATATCTCAACTTAATTCTGATATCTCAACTTTATTCTGATATCTCACTTTAATTCTGATATCTCAACTTTCATTCTGATATCTCAACTTTATTCTGATATCTCACTTTTATTCTGGTATCTCACTTTAATTTTGATATCTCACTTTTATTCTGATATCTCACTTTTATTCTGATATCTCACCTTTATTCTGATATCTCACTTTAATTCTGGTATCTCACTTTAATTCTGATATCTCACTTTAATTCTGATATCTCAACTTTATTTTGATATCTCACTTTAATTCTGATATCTCACTTTAATTCTGATATCTCACTTTAATTCTGATATCTCAACTTTATTCTGATATCTCAACTTTATTCTGATATCTCACTTTAATTCTGATATCTCACCTTTATTCTGAAATCTCACTTTAATTCTGATATCTCACTTTAATTCTGATATCTCAACTTTATTCTGATATCTCACTTTAATTCTGATATCTCACCTTTATTCTGATATCTCACTTTAATTCTGATATCTCACCTTTATTCTGATATCTCACTTTAATTCTGGTATCTCACTTTTATTCTGATATCTCAACTTAATTCTGATATCTCATTTTTATTCTGATATCTCACTTATTCTGATATCTAACCTTTATTATACTCTGATAAAACATTTTATAAAACAGTTATTAAATCTTAATATAAATGCAGCTTAAATGTGTTTTTAGTTTAAAATAATGTAGACGAGTCGTGTTCAGACCTTTGATGTATTTCTGATGTTAATAATAAGATGATGTTCTGATGATGATGTTCTGATGATGTTCTGAAGATGTTCTGAAGATGCTCTGTGTATGTACTGAAGATGTTCTGAAGATGTTCTGAGGATGTTCTGAAGATGTTCTGAGGATGTTTATCACGTTACTGATTCATTTGTCGAATCTATTATCTAAAGAAGAATGAAACTTGTTCTTTTCACCCAGGAAGGCGGAGGGGGAGACGGTTCCGTTGCTCCTGGCCACCATCACGCTGATGCCCGTCTCCACAAACGGCACCGAGAAGTCGATGATCTCGGAACGTTCCTCGTTTATGGTGAGAGAACCGATGGCCATGTCCGCTCTCTTGTAGAAGACCTTTAATATGAGACGGGTTTAAGACGAGGTTTACAACAACATTTAAACCAGATTTCAAAATCACTGGAATCCGCTAATTAATATAAAATAATTTTATGAACCATGTTTTGAGGAATAAAAGTCTCATTTAAATCGGATGCAGTCGATATTTTTAAAGTTGAGAGTAAAAGACTACAGAAGGTCAGCGACTCGTTTATCATCTCATCCACTCATCCTGATCGGGGGGGCGGGGCTGCAGTGTTTATGGGGAGAGGTGAGGAAATACCCTTAATGGGCTGTCACACACACACACACACACACACACACACACACACACACACACACACACACACACACACATTCAGAATAAAGGGGTCATTTGTAAAGTTCATCTTTAATTCAGACTCATCATGTCGAATGGAATTGTGGAACCTCACGCCGGAGAACATCTCACAATTAATTCAATTCATTAACAACAGCTCGCAAACGAGAGCGCGTTACAATTAAGCTTCCAGAGAGGATGAGTACTGACTACAAATAACACGCATATCATTATAATAATAATAATGTTAATAATAATAATAATAAAATAATAATAATGATGCGGCACGGTGGCTTAGTGGTTTAGCATGTTCTCCTCTCAGCGCTAGGGATTCCCGGTTCGAATCCCCATCTGGGTGGAGTTTCCATATTCTCCCCATGTCCGCGTGGGTTTCCTCCGGGTTCTCCGGTTTCCTCCCACAGTCCAAAAACATGGATCAAGGTCAATTGAGTTCTCCAAATTGCCCCATATAGAGTGTGTCTGTGTGAGTGAGTGCGTGCCCAGTGACAGATTGGCGCCCTGTCCTGGGTGTATCTGCCCAGTGCCCGAAACGTTCTCCCCTGGATGGGCATGGGGAACCCCCCCGCGACCCTAATAGAGGATAAAGCGGAAGATAATGAATGAATAATAATAATAATAATAATAATAAAAATTTGGGGATATATATATATATAATTTTACATCTATCTCGCTCCACGCTCTCTGAATTGCCCTCACCTCTCCGATCATGCCGTTCCAGACGCCCCGGACGAGCTTGCCGTGTTTTCCGTTGGTCACCAGGTAGAGGTCGTAGGAGAACTTGATGTTGCGTGAGAGCTTCTTCAGGATGTCGATGCAGAAGCCTTTACAGCACAGTTTACTGTACGGCTCGGTTTCTCCAACAATCCTGCAAATCAAATCACAAACGGTCAGCGTGCGGCCAAACACCTGAGGACTGATCCGGGAACGTTCCCCTTTCTGTTTGTTTCATTGTCTGTTAAAGAACACACAGTGTGGAACATAAAGAGGACGGAACCATTAACCTCAGCGCCTCATTAATGCCACACCATGTACCACAACTACCCCCCCCCCCCCCCCCCCCGATGGGTTGATTATAACTCTAATGCACAGAGAAAGTTGCTGCAACCGAACACACGATGATGACTTAAGATCCTCTGACCAGATAATATATTCAAAACTCTCTTAAATATTCTCTTTAATTAAGAGAATCTGTAATTAATTAAATACCTCAATTATATCATATCTACAGAGACACGCCAAGGGCGGGGGGCCAATCTCCCAATCACTGGGCACACACATTCACTCTATATGGGGCAATTTAGAGCATTCTATTCACCTTGAATCCATGTTTTTTGGACTGTGGGAGAAAACCGGAGAACCCAGAGTAAACCCACACGGACATGGGGAGAACATGCAAAACTCCACCCAGATCGGTTTTCGAACCCGAATCAACAGCACTGAGAAGAGAACATGCCATCCGGCTGTAAATTGCCCCATCTAAACTGCCCCCCCCCCCAAAAGCAAAAGAACAAGAGATACGGCGCTTACATTCAAATTATTATTAACAATTTTATAAAGGAGCCAGGCGGCACGGTGGTGTTTAGCATGTTCTCCTCTCAGCACTGGGTATTCAGGTTGGAATCCCAATCTGGGTGGAGTTTGCATGTTCTCCCCGTGTCCCTGTGTGTTTCCTCCGGGTTCTCCGGTTTCCTCCCACAGTTTAAAAACATGGATTTCAAGGTAAATTGAATGCTTTAAATTGCCCCTATAGAGTATATGTGTAAGTGATAGATTTGCACTATATCCTGGGTGTATCTGCTCAGCGCTCTAAATGTTCTCCCCTGGATGGACATGGAGAACCCCACCCCCCGTTCCCCCCCTGCGACCCTAATAGAGGATTAAGCAGATGATGGATGGATGGGCTCGGCTTTGTCGTCAGGTGACCCCACCGTGCGCTCAGTCTGGATCTCAGTCCTGATGCTTTCCTCCGCTGCGGGTTACAGGACGATGAGACGGGGACAGTTTTTTGGGGAGCGAGGATGACCGAGGGACGAGCATCCGACCGAGTGAAGAACCCGAAATTCAAAGCGTTCTAATAACACGCCGTTTTGTTCCCTCGTTCTGTTTCAGACTAATGAGCCTCACCATCATGGCGTGAGGTTAAATAGGTTACAATACACACACACACACTTACACACACACACACACACACACACTCACACACTCACACACTCACACACACACACACACATACACTCACACACACACTCACACACACACACGGTAACAGCAAAGGGAAACAAATGAAGTGCCGGCTGTAACGAGCCCGTGGTAATGATTATTCAGGATGAGCAGTGCGCTCCCTGGTGGCACCACCTGGTCGAGGTCGGCCGTCCAAGCTGTTCAAACACCGAGCGTGAGGTTCTCTGAACACCACACACACACACACACACACAAACACACACACACACACACACGGCACGCCGGAACCGACGCCCATCAATGAGAACCGTGTGATCTGAGGAGGTCCGGATGGAGGGCTGAAATAAAGAATCAGTTTTGGGCGGAGCTTTAACCTCTGCACTAAAAATACTCAACGGGTCAATCAGCATTAATTAAGAACATTTGGGGCGCTGGGCACATTCACCCAGAACGGGACGCCAATCTGTCGCTGGACACACACACACACACACATACTATAGGGGCAATTTAATAGGAGCATTCAATTCACCTTGAGTCCATGTTTTTGTGTTGTGGAAGGAAACCGGAGAACCCAGAGGAAACCCACGCGAACATGGTTCGAATCCCAATCTGGGTGGAGTTTGCACGTTCTTCCCGTGTGTGCGTGGGTTTCCTCCGGGTTTCCTCCAACAGTCCAAAAAACCTGGATTCAAGGTGAATTGAATGCTCTAAATTGCCCCATATCGAATGTGTGTGTGTCTGTCTGAATAATTGAGTGCCCAGCGATGGAGTCCAGATTTGAATCCTGTTTCATGTTTTTTTTCAGTTTTCATGTTCTTCCCGTGTCCTTGTGGGGTTCTCTGGTTTTCTCCCACAGTCCAACAACATGGATTCAAGGTAAATTGAATGCTCCAAATTGCCCCATATAGAGTGTGTGTGTGAGTGAGTGTGTGCCCAGTGATAGATTGGTGCCCTGTCCTGGGTGTATCTGCCCAGCGCCCGAAACGTTCTCCCCTGGATGTTCCCCCGCAACCCTAATAGAGGATTAAGTGGAGGATAATTAATGAATGAATATAATAATGTAGATCAAACCGAGGTGCCTAAACGTTTGAGTCTGATTAAACTGTTATTATTATTATTATTATTATTATTATTATTATTATTATTATTATTATTTTAACGTTAAGGTACTCACGCTTCAGTTTTGTTAGACTGCCGCCTGCAGGGCACCGTGTTGCTGAGGCAGGTTCCGGTGATGGGGTCCACCGCCTCAACGATCACGAATGGTCGTTCCTCCAGAGTGGCGACTGTGAGATGCCGATTGTCCGAAACCGGCTCCAGATACGTTCCAAACCGCGGCCAGACCGGGTACCGCATCTGCAGAATGCCCGACTCGTAGTTTCCCACCTGAAACAGAGAGATGGGCTTCGTATTAAATGCCCTCTGTTGGTCGCTGGTGGTATTGCCGGCTCTTCCGGCCGGTTCATCGGCGCCCCCTATCGGACCCTGTTTGTCGTTAGTGTAGCTCTGGTGCAGCTGTGTGTTTTCATTTTGTAATTAATTCTCTTTTCCTCGTAATTCTGTTTAATTATTTTCCCGTCATGTGACTAACCTCTATATGTTTAAATACCCCACCTTTCCCAAGTTCCCCTGTTGGAACATGGTTTTGTGTTATGGTCCTGTCCTGTCCTGTCCTGTCACATGCTATGTCTGTTTTTCCTCCCGGTGTCTTCTGCATTAAAGACTACTGTAGAACCAGCTACAGTTTTGGATGATTTTCCGCCTATTTCCACACTCCGAACAAACGCTCGTAACTCTGAAAATCTTTCACCTCTCGCTTCAGCAAAGACATCGTGTGAAAGAGGACCCCTTGGGGATTATTTTGCTGTATTTTTTTTATTGCAAATTGAGTAATAAATGACTGAGTTATGATAATTTGAAAACGAAGAAAAGGTGGCAAAAGTTTTTACATGGGAGTCTATGGATCAGTTTCAGTCCCTCATGCCAAACAAACCCTCAAATCTCAGAAGCTAAAACTTTAATCATTATGAGCTTTGGTCACGTTAAAAAGGACAAAAATCCAGAGCATTTAAAAGTAAAATGGTGTTTCTAGGTGAAAGTATAAGAATTTTACAGAGGAGTTCGTAGAGAAAATGGATTCAACGTAAATTGAATGCTTTAAATTGCCCCATATAGAGTGTGTCTGTGTGAGAGAGTTTGTGCCCAGCGATAGATTGGTGCCCTGTCTGCCCAGCGCCCGAAATGTTCTCCCCTGGATGGGCATGGGGAACCCACCCCCGCGACCCTAGTAGAGGAAAAAGTGGAAGATAATGGATTAATGTTTTTCTCAGATGCTTTCATTTGAGCTTTATATGTTGAATTCAAACATTTAAACGTAATCTTTTTTTGTTTTTAACACTTTGTTGTGTATAATATTTTTGTAATATGTTTTTTTGAACTGCAGCGGGTTCTGGGTTCTGTTTGGCAGTCTGCAGGCGCGACACTCGTATCTAAGAACGGAGAGCTGGTTAGGGTTCTCTTTTCGCCGTAATGGGCACTTAGAGGGTTGAGAAAGCAAAATAATTGGTATAAGGATTTGAGAAATGCAGTGAGATCCTCGCTGCTCACTGGAGGCAGAAAGCGAGCTCAGAATGAGACGAGCCTTTCAAATAAATAAAGAGCTGAAGTCTCCTGATCAGAGAGAGAGCAGGTTACAGATGTTTCTGAAATAAATTTAATAATAATAATAATAATACATTTTTTATCCAAAGCCACTTACAAACATCAGAAATAGTTTGGAGTTAGAACACGGGGTTGAGAGAGTTCTGTAACAGATCTCTGCATCAGAACATTAGAACCTGAGTGAGTGTTTTAAGCAGATGCTGAGGAGTTGTGAGTGTGTGTCTGCATGGGTTTACTCCGTATACTCTTGTTTCCTGCCACATTTCAAAAACAAGTTTTGCATTTGGTCGTTTTAGCGGACGCTTCTATTGAAAGCAACGTACAAATATCCCAACTTGGGTTACATACAGCGCCCCCTGGAGCAATGAGGGTTAAGAGTCTTGCTCAAGAAGCCACATTGGTAACATCAGTCGACCTGGGATTTAAACCCCCAACCTTCAGACAGAGAGACCAACACCCTGACCACTGATTGGGGTTGGAACTTTAAATCCGGTATGGACTCGAGAGCCCATCTCAGGGACTTTACGCCACCGTGAGGAGGGTTTTAAAGAAATACAGGTTGTTGGTCGAATTCACTCATAACTCACACAAACTCATAACTGGAAGCGGTTCTAGATGTCAGTTTCAGAACGTATTGTTGTTGGCGTCCGTGCCGTACGCAGAACGTTCCTTGGTTCCACTTCAGGACTTCAAACTCGTACGTTTAGAGATATGTGCTACCTCTGCTCCTCCAAATTACGGCAATAAAAACGGCGCTCTGTTCCCATGATGCATGATCCCATTTCAGGTTCTATCATGATTTAAGTGTGCTCCAGACGCCCCGCCAGAACAACCAATTACACACCGCCATCCGCTGGATGACAAATACCACGTCCACTAAAAATCCAACCTTGAAGAACCCATCAGCAAGCCCCCCCCCCCCCCCGCTCTGAGATACAGAACTGTGAGATAAACTCCACACCGCCAGCTGCTTTTAGAGAACGTTAGAAAGAAACGCCATTTCAATTGATTTTCAACCAGACACGTCTCAATTACAAAACACACAACACACACCGGGATTTCATTAATTACAATTCAGAGAATGCTGTGGGTTCTGATGAGTGGGCTGTAATGAGTGGGTTGTAATAAATAGGTTGTAATGACTGGGCTGTAACGAGTGGGTTGTAACGAACAGGTTGTAACGAGTAGGGTGTAAGCAGTGGGTTATAAAGTGTGGGGTGTAACGAGTGGGTTGTAACGAGTGTGTTGTAATGAATGGGGTGTAACGAGTGGGGTGTAATGAGTGGGGTGTAACGAGTGGATTGTAACAAGTGGGTTGTAGCGAGTGAGTTGTAGCGAGTGGGTTGTAATGAGTGGGGTGTAATGAGTGGGTTATAACGAGTAGGGTGTAACGAGTGGGTTATAATGAGTGGGGTGTAATGAGTGGGGTGTAACGAGTGGGTTGTATTGTGTGGGTTGTAACGAGTGGGGTGTAATAAGTGGGTTGTAACGAATGGGTTATAACGAGTGGGGTGTAACGAGTGGCTTATAAAGTGTGGGGTGTAATGAGTGGGTTATAACGAGTGGGGTGTAACAAGTGGGCTGTAACGAGTGGATTGTAGCGAGTGGGTTGTAATGAGTGGGTTGTAGCGAGTGGGTTGTAACGAGTGGGGTGTAATGAGTGGGGTGTAATGAGTGGGGTGTAACGAGTGGGTTATAACGAATGGGGTGTAACGAGTGGGTTGTAATTAGAATTTAAAGCTAATCAAAGACATCATCAGTGACATCATCAGTTCACAGCTGTTTCAAAACAACACACTTTTTTAAAAAAGTGCTAAATTAAATTAATTAAAATCTGACGTCTGTACACGTTAACGAACTAAAGTTATCAGATTTAACATTTATAAAAGGTTCTCTTTGGTTCCGTTGACGTGTTGACGTGACGTGTGTCTGGATGAGTAAATGTTACCTTGTCCCATTGCTTGTCCCGATCGAGGGTTATGATGATCATGGCGGGGTTCACCAGGAATCCATTACCGTTAAAGGAGAAGTCTGTGTGTTCCCAGGAGACGTTCAGCATGTGTCTGAAAAATAAAGCCGAACCTGTCAGCGGAACGTCCCGCCATTCAGAACCAGCCCCGGCTCTCTGACGACCAAAGGAACGTCAGCTGTATTTTCATGACTGAAATTGTTTTCTCTTTAGAGCATGAAATGTGAGCTCTTGTGTTCAGCTGTGGCAGGAGGAGGGCAGCACTGAGCGGGTCTGGACGTCCGGTCGGGTGAGTGGAGGCACCTGCTGCCTGTTCGTCTGATTCGAAGTTCATTAAGAAACTGAGAAACTTAACGAACTAAATATTCACAATGTATCTCAGCACATCATCACAAATGTATTAAACTGGCAATAGCATGATGGTTACCACGGCAATGAGAATGCTGCATGCCTCTGACACGTGCCTCTCTCTGTCTCATTTTTCAAGATCAACAACCAAGCTTTTATATATATATATATGTTTAATTCTTAAAAAATATTATTTAAGGATAAAGCAGAAGATAATGAATGAATGAATGAATGAAAATTATTATTTATTTTTAAGAAGCTGTCTGAGAGCCACCCAGAATATGTCTAGGACCCACTTTTGGGTGACGACCCACCAGCTGAGAGTTGCTGTTCTTGTGAATATAGTGTATATTATTTTGTATATATTTTTATATTTGTATTTAGTGTCATTTTAATTCAAGGTGAATGGAATGCTCTCAATTGCCCCATATAGAATGTGTTTGTTTGTGTGTCTGTGTGAGTGAGTGTGTGCCCAGCCATACATTGGCGTCCTGTCCTGGGTCTACCTGCCCAGCGCCTGAAACGTTCTACTCCGGATGGTATGTGGACCCCCCCCCCCCCCGACACACACACAAGGTAATGAATGAATGAATTATTGAAGTTAACACTAATTTAATATATTTTTTATAATTTGTAATATAAATATATTTGTAACCATTAAAATAACGATGGTATACTGTGTGTACGGTAATGTCGTCATTTAGGTCTTTAATGATTTAAAAGAACATCTTCACTAAGCATGCCCCCTCATCGTACCCCGCACCGCTCCCCGGGGAGGCGATAACCTCCGGGGTAATAGGGGATCATGTGACATCTGTGAAAAGCCTGTGTAATCTTTTAATCTGCTGTAATCTCATTAACAAGTGAACAGATTTAAACTGATTAAGACTGAAGTTAATTAAAACTGATTCAGTCCATGGACGAGCTGGTGATATTTAATGTTAATTAAACACACACACACACACACACACACACACACACTGAACAAAAAAACATGAATTAGTACAGCTTGAGAATTTTAATATTAGCGATTTTTGTTTTGATGGAGGTGGCACGGTGGCTTAGTGGTTTAGCATGTTCTCCTCTCAGCACTAGGGATTCCCGGTTCGAATCCCCAATCTGGGCGGAGTTTCCATGTTCTCCCCGTGTCTGCGTGGGTTTCCTCCGGGTTCTCCGGTTTCCTCCCACAGTCCAAAAACATGGATCAAGTCAATTGAGTTCTCCAAATTGCCCCATATAGAGTGTGTCTGTGTGAGTGAGTGTGTGCCCAGCGATAGGTTGGCATCCTGTCCTGGGTGTATCTGCCCAGCGCCCAAAACGTTCTCCCCAGGATGGGCATGGGGAACCCCCCCCCGCGCCCCTAATATAGGACAAAGCAGAAGAGAATGAATGAATGAATAATTAATAATACTATTATTATTATTATTATTATTATTATTATTATTATTATTATCTTCACGGGCAGCACGGTGGCTTAGTGGTTTGGCATGTTCTCCTCTCAGCACTAGGGACTCCCGGTTTTGGATTCCGAATCCCCAATCTGGATGGAGTTTCCATGTTCTCCCCGTGTCCGCGTGGGTTTCCTCCGGGTTCTCCGGTTTCTCCCACAGTCCAAAAACATGGATCATGTCAATTGAGTTCTCCAAATTGCCCCATATAGAGTGTGAGTGTGAGTGAGTGTGTGCCCAGCGATAGAGTGGCGCCCTGTCCTGGGTGTATCTGCCCAGCGCCTGAAACGTTCTCCCCTGGATGGACATGGGAACCCCCCCCCCGACCCTAATAGAGGATAAAGAGGAAGATAATGGATGAATGAATGAATAATGATGGACGTTTGGACGACGCAGTCGTGTCGTCCCTTTAGTCTCTCTCACCTGAACAGCGTGTCGTTGTTGTCCGGCTTCAGCGGCGTCTGGCAGTCAGCGTGGCCGTCGGGAACGAAGCCTCGGTGCTTGCGGAAGCTCTCCACGGCCTTCACCACGATGGCCACGCCGTCCCTCACCCGGTTCCTCAGGCTCATCTTCCATCGGTCCGAAATGATGCTGATTAAGCCGACGGGAAAGCTGTCGGGGGGGGCGTTGTTAGGATTACCGACCGCCAGACTGGGGATGATCCAGATGTAGCCAGGCCCCACCAGGCCCACCTCCCTGGCCACGCTGAACAGGTACTGGGCCTCGTCGTGGGAACAGTAGACCAGCAGGACCTGGGCGTCGATCTGCTGCAGCAAGCGCCGGGCCCGGAGGTCGTTCACGGTGTCGGCCGACATGTCGAACGTGAGGACGTCCTGCAGCTCCCACAGAAAGTAGGAGGTGTCGGTGAAGGAGTGGATGTAGTCCACGAAGGCCTCGTACCCGGGGTACTGGCTGGTCACCACTGCGAAGCTGTCCCAGTTGTACTCCTCCATCACCTTGAACATGCCATTGATCTGCTGCTCGATGGAGGCACCGAGCTGCAGGAAGGTGGAGCCATCGCCCTGAAGGAAGAGACACGTTTAGAAGAACCCTGCTGGTTCCATAATCGAGGTGCGATTCAGGCCTGCCTGATCGGTGGGAGCCCCCTTAACTAGGTAACTAGGTTCTTACATCACCCACTGCGTTGTTCTCGGTTTTATCTTCGTATTGCCAAGAAATCAACAAGTGCATTCTGGGAAACGACATTTTGTAGTGGGTCATTTCCTGATGCAGCACTGCCACCCACAGGATGGGAGGAGTCACCTACTTAAGCAAAGAATACAGGAAATAAAACCTGATTCAAATCCCAATAACAAATTATTTAGTCATGGGGGGGGGGGCATGGGGTTCTTCATGTCCATCCAGGGGAGAACGTATCAGGCGCTGGGCAGATACACCCAGGACAGGGCGCCAATCTATCGCTGGGCACACACTCACACAGATACACTCTATATGGGGCAATTTGGAGCTTTCAATTAACCTTGGGGCGGCACTGTGGCTTAGTGGTTTGGCATGTTCTCCTCTCAGCATTAGGGATTCCAGGTTCGAATCCCAATCTGGGTGGAGTTTGCATGTTCTCTCCGTGTCTGTGTGGGTTTCCTCCGGGTTCTCCGGTTTCCTCCCACAGTCCAAAAACATGGATCAAGGTCAATTGAGTTCTCCAAATTGCCCCATATACGTGAGTGAGTGTGTGTCCAGCAATAGATTGCCCCCCTGTCCTGGGTGTGTCTGCCCAGCGCCCGAAACGTTCTCCTCTGGATGGGCATGGGGAACACCCCCCCCCCCCCCCCCCCACCCCTAATAGAGGATAAAGCTGAAGATGAATGGATGGATGTAATCCTAACTGATTTTTGGTTGTAGCAGCAGTTGGATTTGTTGATGTTCTCTTGTTCTCTCATTAAAATGCAGGTCCTTCGTTTGGGACGATTAAACTCATCTAAATATCTCACATTAAGTGTTTAAAACCAAACGACGGTCCCTCGTCCTCGGGGGACGTGTAATCATGGAACTAAAATCCTGAACTAATGGGCGGAACAGACATGCCATCGGTTCACAACCTCCACATGAACCTCACTCTCTCAGAACCTCAGAACCTCCACATGAACCTCACTCTCTCTCAGAACCTCCACATGAACCTCGCTCTCTCAGAACCTCAGAACCTCCACATGAACCTCATTCTCTCAGAACCTCAGAACCTCCACATGAACCTCATTCTCTCAGAACCTCAGAACCTCCACATGAACCTCACTCTCTCAGAACCTCAGAACCTCCACATGAACCTCACTCTCTCAGAACCTCAGAACCTCCACATGAACCTCCACATTCCACCTGCACATAAACCTCACTCTCTCTCAGTACCTCCACATGAACCTCACTCTCTCAGAACCTCCACATGAACCTCACTCTCTCAGAACCTCCACATAAACCTCACTCTCTCAGAACGTCCTCAGCTCTAGAAACTGGGCTGAGTCGGTTCTCTAAATTGGAATGGAGAACGGTTCTGCTTTATTCCACGCGGTACGCACTGACCCCCTTCAATGCTCTGAAAATCACAAAGCTCTTTTCTGTTGAATGATCTCTGTCCCATTTCTGGGTTTAAAGGTGTATCGGTGACGCGTCTCTCTGTGACGTTTGAATTTGTCCCGGTTTCTGTTAGAACACAGCTGACGGTTTAATATTCAAAGGTTCTAACGTTAATTAAACGATTGTGAACGTCCATCCATCCATTATCTTCTACGTTATCCTCTATTAGGGTCGCGGGGGGGTTCCCCATGTCCATCCATTGGAGAACGTTTCGGATGCTGGGCAGATACACCCAGGACAGGGGGGCAATCCATCGCTGGGCACACACTCACTCACACACACACACTCTATATGGGACAATTTGGAGAACTCAATTGACTTGATCCATGTTTTTGGACTGTGGGAGGAAACCGGAGAACCCACGCCGACACGGGGAGAACATGGAAACTCCACCCAGATGGGGATTCGAACCGGGAATCCCTAGTGCTGAGAGGAGAACATGCTAAAGCACTAAGCCACCGTGCCGTCCCAATTGTGAACGTATGAACTGAAATTCATTTCCACTGCATCACGGCACTCGAGTCGGTTCTCTCTCCCTATGCGGACATCTGTCCTCAGATCAGAACTACAACCACAAAGTCTAATCCCCTAAAGGGCTGGGGGGGGGTTCCCCATGTCCACCCAGGGGAGAACATTTCGGGCGCTGGACATAAGGTAGAAGCACTAACTTGTGCACCACTGGTGCATCTTCCACTCAATCCACTATTAGGGTCGTGGGGGGGGTTCCCCATGTCCACCCAGGGGAGAACATTTCAGGCGCTGGGCAGATACACTCAGGACAGGGCGCCAATCTATCACTGGACACACACTCACTCACATAGACACACTCTATATGGGGCAATTTGGAGAATTCATATTACCCTGAATCCATGTGTTTGGACTGTGGCAGGAAACCGACGGGACACCGGGAGAACATGCAAACGTCACCCAGATTGGGATTCGAACCGGGGGGGGGGGGGGGGGGGTTCCCCATGTTCATCCAGGGGAGAACGTTTCAGGCGTTGGGCAGAGACACCCAGGACAGGGGGGGCAATCTATCACTGTGCGCTGGTGGTGGGGCGAGACTGCGCCACGTTTCTGTTTCTGCCAAGTCGTCTTCACCTTTAACAGAATTGTTTTGCTATTTAGAGAACATTAATCAAATAAAGCTCCACTCTAACTGCAATGTGCAGGCATCGGAACCCCGAGCCAGACAGACGCCGTTTGTGAATATGGCAAGTGCAGCTTAAACAAAAACGTGTTCTGCATTTAGAACGCGGCTTTAGGCTGCGACATCACACCAACCAAACGACCCCGAACAGAACCCTGAACAGAACCCTGAACAGAACCCTGAACAGAACCCTGAACAGAACTGAGCCGCGTTCACTCAGACTCGTGTTCAGGCGAGATGTTCATTCATTCATCAATTCTCTACATTCATTATGCCCATCCAGGGGAGAACGTTTCGGGCGCTGGGCAGATACACCCAGGACAGGACGCCAATCTATCGCTGGGCACACACTCACTCACACAGACACACTCTATATGGGGCAATTTGGAGAATTCAATTGACCTTGATCCATGTTTTCGGGCTGTGGGAGGAAACCAGAGAACCCGGAGGAAACCCGCGCGGACACAGGGAGAACATGCAAACTGGATCCACAGCTCTGAGAGGAGAACATGCTAAACCACTAGGCCTTTTTCTTTCTGCTGATTAAATATAAAGTCCTTAAACACGAATTACACCAAAAATCTGATCGGCTGTTAGACGGGTTCTCTCTGTCTCTAGGTGTTCTTAAAAAAAAAAGAACATGTAATAAAAATCTGGAATGAAAAAACATTAAAATAAATATAAAATAAAGATAGGGCGGCACGGTGGCTTAGTGGTTTGGCATGTTCTCCTCTCAACACTAGGGATTCCCGGTTCGAATCCCCATCTGGGTGGGGTTTCCATGTGCTCCCCGTGTCCATGTGGGTTTCCTCCGGGTTCTCCGGTTTCCTCCCACGGTCCAAAAACATGGATCAAGTCAATTGAATTCTCCAAATTGCCCCATATAGAGTGTGTCTGTGATGGATTGGCGTCCTGTCCTGGGTGTATCTGCCCAGCACCCGAAACGTTCTCCCCTGGATGGGCATGGGGAACCCCCCCCCCCCCCCCCCCCCCGCGACCCTAATAGAGGATAAAGTGGAAGATAATGGATGGATGAAAGCACAATGTGCATGTCCTGAGAAATGAATGCTTGTTACGCAAACTGCAGTTCAACTAAAGATCAGTAGGGGCAGTGTAAATATTTTAAATATTTGTATTATATATATGCCGTGTGATGGTGTGTGCACAGTATTCCGATCAAATAAAATATTAAGAGAATATTATTATTTTTAAAACGTTACAAAGTAATGAGACACAAATCTGAGGGTTAATTTCAGCGCATGGCAGATGTTTTACATAATTGGGCTCTGTTCTGACCTCTAGTGGAGGTCTCTAGTAGCGCACCCGGCACATTGCGCTAATCTGGGTCGTTAAATTAATCACTCGAGGATGCAAACCAATAAATAATAATCTAATCTAATTTAATTCGACTGAACTGAGGTTAATCTGATAATGAAGCTGAAATAGTTCCTAATTTTGTACGTTATATTTACAGCTGCATGGCTGCCGACTCAAACAATATTAAAAACTGTTTTTATAAATAAAAAAAAGAAAATCGTGAAGCAGAATCATTATTAGCGTATATATTTTTATATATTTATTTTAGATATCTTTATATACTTTATATATCGACTAATATCTTTCGTTGGCTGTTGTATTAAACTGATACAGCTGCGTTTTCTGTGCTTTGACTTTTGCGACTTTGACTTTTTATTTAATGTCATTTGCCAGTTTTATGGACGCGAGTCGTTTTTTATGCGATACTCAGTCGTAAGTTTTATTTGACCTTAAGGGCTTAACATCTGGATTGAGTGAATGTCTTTAACCCCAACGGATCCTAACGATAGAGACGACGTTTGTTTATTATCTCCAGTTGACCAATCAGGATCGAGTTCAGTTAAACACCTCGACTGTGTTCGGTTGTTCGACCTGGGGGCGGGGCTACTGTGGTATAACATTCATTCATTCATTCAGAACGTCTCGGGCGCTGGGCAGATAGACCCAGGACAGGACGCCAATCCATCACTGGGCACACACTCACACACACACACACTCTATATGGGGCAATTTGGAGAACTCAATTGACTTGATCCATGTTTTTGGACTGTGGGAGGAAACCAGAGAACCCGGAGGAAACCCACGCAGACACGGGGAGAACATGGAAACTCCACCCAGATGGGGATTCGAACCGGGAATCCCTAGCGCTGAGAGGAGAACATGCTAAACCACTAAGTCACCGTGCCGCCCGTGGTATAACATAAACGTAAATTTAAAAGGGACTGAACGGTGGCTTAGTGATTAGCATGTTCTCCTCTCAGCACTGGGGATCCAGGTTCGTATCCCAGTCTGGATGGAGTTTGCCTGTTCTCCCTGTGTCTACCTGGGATTCCTCTGGGTTCCTTTCACAGTCCAAAAACATGGATTCAAGGAAAATTTAATGCTGTAAATTGCCCCATATAGAGTGTATCTGTGTGAGTGAGTGTGCCCAGCAATAGATTGGCGTCCTGTGTATCTCGGTGTATCTGCCCAGCACCCAAAACATTCCCCCCTGGATGGGCATGGGAAACCCCCCCCCCTCGACCCTAATAGAGGATTGAGTGGAAGATGCACCAGTGGTGCACCAGTTAGTGCTTCAACCTTATTCCCTGGGTTTGATTCTCAGAGTTTGTACGTGTGTGTGGGGGGGGGGGTGGTCGCTCTGTGGTTGGGTGTTGGGTTATCAATCTGAAGGTTATGGGTTCAAATCCCAGGTCCACTGAAGTAACCAATGTAGGACCTTGAGCAAGACCCTTAACCCTCATTGGTCCAGGGATGCTTTACCAACCCTGCACTCGGAGCTCTGAACCCAACCAAGGGTTGGGATACTGCGGGTCGCTTTGGACAAAGGCGTCTTCTAAATGACCGAGTTTTAAATTAAAAGCTTCTTTATATTAATTTGATGTCTCCTGTGTGTCTCTGTTGACCCCGCTCTCAACATTCATATCTCACTCTGCATTAACACCGGCTTCTGATTCTGACCTTGTGCGGCAGAACCACGGCGGATCCCCCGCTGATGCCCACGATGGGGACGGACGTCTGCGTGGAGATGAAGTCCAGAATCTGAGCCACGGCCTCGGAGCCGATGTTGTCTTCGAACACCACCCCGTGCACGCGGTTGGTGGCCAGCGTGTCGCAGATGCGCATCAGCAGGGCGCGGGGGTTGCTGTCGTTCACCAGCACAGTGATGGGGTTCACCTCCAGAGGTAGGTCCATGAAGTTCTCCCGGCTCAGGCGTCCCTTGATCTCCACCTGGTAGGCGGAGCCGCTGAACACCACCGCCACGTTCACGGCGGGCTCCAGCATGGTAAAGGGCCGGCCCTGGCAGCGGGGCCAGGTGTAGAGTAACAGCAGCAGCACCACCGGCGGCCAAAGACTGTCGCTCAGGCGGCCTAGACGAACGCCCATCTCATTCACCTACTGCCTGCAACCGAAACCGAAAAATAGAGTTCAGAGACCAACGCAGATTAATATAAAATAATTATTATTATGTTGGGGATATATGGGGGGGGGGGGTTCCCCCATGCCCATCCAGGGGAGAACATTTCGGGCGCTGGGCAGATAGACCCAGGACAGGGCGCCAATCTATCAGTGGACACACACTCACTCACACAGACACACTCTATGTGGGGCAATTTAGAGCATTCAATTTAACTTGAGGCGTGGCTTAGCATGTTCTCCTCTCAGTGCTGGGGATCCAGGTTTATATCACAATCTGGGTGGAGTTTCCTCCCCGTGTCCACATGGGTTTCCTCCAGGTTCCCCAGTTTCCTTCCACAGTCCAAAAACATGGATCAAGGTTAATTGAATTCCCCAAATTGCCCCATAAAGAGTGAATATGTTCCCAGTGATAGATTGCCCCCCCCTGTCCTGGGTGTATCTGCCCAACACCCGAAACATTTTCCCCTGGATGGACATGGGGAACACCCCCCCCACACACACACTACTCTAATAGAGGATTAAGCTTAAAATAATGAATAATTGAATAAACAAGTTTAACTTGAGGGCGGCACGGTGGCTTAGTGGTTTTGCATGTTCTCCTCTGAGCACTAGTGATTCCCGGTTCGAATCCCCATCTGGGTGGAGTTTCCACGTTCTCCCCGTGTCCGTGTGGGGTTTCCTCCGGGTTCTCCGGTGTCCTCCCACAGTCCAAAAACATGGATCAAGGTCAATTGAGTTCTCCAAATTGCCCCATATAGAGTGTGTGTGTGAGTGAGTGTGTGCCCAGCGATAGATTGGCGTCCTGTCCTGGGTGTATCTGCCCAGCGGCCGAAACGTTCTCCCCTGGATGGGAATGGGGAACCCCCCCCTCCATGGATGGATGGATGGATACATTTACCGCCGCACTTATTAAAATTAGAGGTGTTTTTATCCTTTATTAACTGTAACACCGAAAATTAATAAAGTGTTCTGATTCTGATTCTTAACGAGGCTCTGTGTGTGCGCATCGCTATGTTATTGATTAACGAACCTAATGGACTGTAAATTAGTTATAATCGCAGTTGTTTTTAATTCATTCATTATCTCCCACTTTTATCCTCTATTAGGGTCGCGGTGGGGTTCCCCATGCCCATCCAGGGGAGAACGTCTCGGGCGCTGGGCAGATACACCCAGGAAAGGACGCCAATCCATCGCTGGGCACACACTCACTCACACAGACACACTCTATATGGGGCAATTTGGAGAATTCAATTGACTTGATCCATGTTTTTGGACTGTGGGAGGAAACCGGAGAACCCGGAGGAAACCCACGCGGACACGGGGAGAACATGGAAACTCCACCCAGATGGGGATTCAAACCGGGAATCCCTAGTGCTGAGAGGAGAACATGCTAAACCACTAAGCCACCGTGCCGCCCTCGTTGTTTTTAATGTTTTTTTTATTTTATTAGTATGAGTTCAGAGAGGAGCTGTTCTGATCGGTGGCTTCGTTCCGATGGCCCGCGCCGGCCGCCTGGCGTCGGACGGCCGCTGTGCCGCCGCACGTCGGTCTGAAACTGCACAGTCCAGTCCAACAGATGGTGGACACCATGACGCTAAATCTCATTTATCACCGAACGCAGAATATGAGGATTTATGCTTCTATTTCATGCCTTTTGTCTCAATTCTTCAAAGCAGGTCACATTAATCATCCAGATGAGCGAGTGGACGGGCGGCGGCGCTCCGGGGCCCCGCCGTCCGGCTGATGGATGTAATCTCGGACGATTCCTGTAGCATTAAACCCGCGTTTTAAATTGGGAACCACGCGCCGTCCGTCACGGGGAACTCGAACCCGCGGCACGCGTCCGTCTCGGGAAACCCGAGCCGCGTTCTCACGGCGACCCGATTGCTTCGGTCGCAGATTGACGTTCATCACGCCGAACAGCGTTAACATATGTCGTTGGCAAGACACCAAATAATCCGCCACAATCCTTTAGCCTAACCGTGACCTCACCGTCCCGCCGTCTTCATCAAACGTGACACGGAACACTCCCAAACCTGTTCTAGACTCTTATTATTTAATTCATTAATCACGGCTGGGTTTGAAAGCCATTGAGTCGCAGCTTCGCGCTGATGATGCATATCGCACACCATCCTCAAAAAACTAATAAAATAAAATCAAGCTCGCAGGACAGTCGGCCCTGTGGCCTGAATAATCCCCGTACACAAAGCCAGAGGGGAATCTGTGAGGTCGGGCCCTCAGCTTGCAATTAACATTCGGAATAATCCACAATGTGTTTAATGAGACCGAGGTCAGGACTTTATACTAAAGCCATACGGTTCGAGGGGGGCGTGGCTTAATTCGGAATAAACCCCATTAAGTGGTGTTATGAGTCCCGACATGTAGTGGAGTTCAGCACACATACACACTCTATATGGGGCAATTTGGAGAATTGGAGAACAGGGGAGAACGTCTCGGGCGCTGGGCAGATAGACCCAGGACAGGGCGCCAATCCATCACTGGACACACACTCACTCACAAACACACACACTCTATATGGGGCAATTTGGAGAATTCAATTGACCTTGATCCATGTTTTTGGACTGCGGGAGGAAACCGGAGAACCCGGAGGAAACCCACGCAGACACAGGGAGAACATGGAAACTCCACCCAGATGGGGATTCGAATCCCTAGTGCTGAGAGGAGAACATGTAAACCACTAAGCCACCATACCGCCCGGATGCTTGAATATTATTAATATATTAATATA
>JAFMOC010000118.1:0-12500 GCA_019802505.1 Corydoras sp. C115 | reverse complement strand
ATTTTAATCATGTTGGGTTATTAACATCCTCATCTCATCATCTTCTCTATACTGGGGTCACAGGGAGGGATGGGGGTGGGAGGTGGTTCCCCAATGCCAATCCAGGGGAGATACATCCAGGACAGGGTGCCAATCTATCACTGGGCACACACTCACACACACTATATATATATATAGGGGCAGTTTAGAGCAGCCAATTCACATTAAATCCATGTTTTTGAACTGTGGGAGGTAACCGAAGAACATGGAAGAAACCCACACTGACAGGGGGAGAACATGCAAACTCCACGCAGATTGGGATTCGAACAGTTGGCCGGGGGATAGATTTCTATTTTAAACCTGTCCCACCCTGTTGTTCCTTCCACAACCACAGAGGGCAGTGTGGGTGCAGACACAGCGATCACTGAGGGTTCGAGAGTTACGCAGTAAGCAGTGATGAGGGGTTCGTTGCATAAAGTGATTTATTTCTCATTATAAAGAGTCCTTAAATCTGATTGGCTGAGCCGTTTGTCCCGCCGTGACATCATTATCAATAACACACCCCTCTTCAGTGCTTCACATTCGTATCAGTGCACGATATACATTATTTTAAATCATTAAATACAGATTAATATAAAAAACAGCGAGTTGTTTTTATAAACTGCGTTCTGTAATTTGGCCACCAGATGTCAGAGTTTGACCAGCGAGCAGCGTTCACTTTAAAAACCGGACTAGTTCACGTCGCGGAAGATCAGATTATTAACGATTTCGCTTTTAATAAACGCTTTTCTGAATCAAACCTTGTTTTTTTATTACAGTGAGTTTGTAAGTGTTTTATTAAAGCAATCAGACTCTCGAGGTTGTGTAAATCACGTAAAGAGGTGGAGCTGTACTGCACTACACGCCGGGACTAATCACACCTCTTTATGGGGTTTATTCAGGATAAAGCCACGCCCCCTCGTCCCTCATCTTGCTGTGAGGTTGTGTTTATCTCTGAAACCTCAAGCAACACGAAAACCTAACGAATGTTTAATTAACATGAGGGTGGGATTCGGAATCAGAACATAAAGAGGTCCGTCGTTCTCTGAAGGCAGAATGAATTTTAGGTTCCGAGCAAACGAGTGTGTGTGTGTGTGTGTGTGTGTGTGTGTGTGTGTGTGTGTGTGTGTGTGTGTGTGTACTATGTGGAGCAGAGGATCAGCATAAGACCCGGTTAAGCTGTAGATGTGGCAACCACCACCGAATCCCTCCTCGTCCAGATGACATCAAGCTGTGCGACCGACTTGATGGCTCCATACACACACACACACACACACACACACACACACACACACACACTCACACTCACGCTTTACAATCTGCACTTTAACCTCAAACGTGACCTCACATTATGGTTGCTCCATGCTCTCGTCCATCCTCATGCTTCATGTCATGTGAGTTTGCAGATGTTCTGGAGTCCAGCTGTCACCTCACATCTGTATCATTTATAAATAACCTCTGTCTGCCTCCGATTCCGCCTCCTCGATGCATTACATTTGTGTCCGTCATGTTTTGGGAGAGGGTGGCACGGGGGCGCAGGGGTTTGCATGTTCTCCTCTCAGCGCTGAGGATTCAGGTTTGAATCCCAATCTGGGTGGAGTTCCCATGCTCCTCCCCTTTGCCTTCTCAAGTTTCCTTCCACAGTCCAAAGACATGGATTCAGGGTAATAAATTGAATGCTCTAAATTGCCCCATATAGAGAGAGTGTGTGTGTGTGTGTGTGTGTGAGTGTGCCCGGCAATTAATTGGTACACTGTTCTGGGTGGAGTTTCCATGTTCTCCCCGTGTCTGCATGGGTTTCCTCCCACAGTCCTAAAAACATGGATTCTAGGTGAATTGAATGCTCTAAATTGCCCCCATAGAGTGAGTGTGTGCCCAGTGATAGATTGGCGCCCTGTCCTGGGTGTATCTGCCCAGCGCCCGAAACGTTCTCCTCTGGATGGGCATGGGGAACCCCCCCCCCCCCCCCCCCCCCCCCCCCCCCCCCCCCCCCCCGCCCTGCAACCCTAATAGAGAGTTAAGCAGAAAATAATGACTGAATAATATTCATTTATTTATTTGTATGTGGTTTAGTTACGTATTTTGTTTATTATTATTATTATTATTATTATTGCACATTTTTAATCTAAGGCCCACAATAAATGACACGTATATTATTTTTGGTCAATAAATAATAAATCAGTGAAATCAATAAAAACTGTTTATTTGAGGTTTGAAGGACCTGTTGTTTAGGAAGCGCAGTGGGATTCTAAAATCTAATCATATTTATTGATTTTCTTTATTGATTATCGGATCAATATGATCCATCAGCTGCACCCGCACGCCGTTAAATGAATTGATGTGAACGTCGGTCCTGTTTTTAAGGTTCCGTTCGCCTTTCGCGCTCCATCGGCCGCGTTCGCTCATTTCTGGCTGCTGGTTGTTTACGTTACGACGATGTCGGTGAATATTTGATGGCCGCTGTTGATGTTCATCGTCCAGCCCATCCGTTATCTCCCACTTTATCCTCTATTAGGGTCGCGGTGGGGTTCCCCATGCCCATCCAGGGGAGAACGTGTCGGGCGCTGGGCAGATACACCCAGGACAGGGGGGCAATCTATATCGCTGGGCACAAACACTCACTCACAAACACACTCTATATGGGGCAATTTGGAGAACTCAATTGACTTGATCCATGTTTTTGGACTGTGGGAGGAAACCGGAGAACCCGGAGAAGACCCACGTGGACACGGGGAGAACATGGAAACTCCACGCAGATGGGGATTCGAACCGGGAATCCCCAGCGCTGAGAGGAGAACGTACCAAACCACTAAGCCACCGTGCCGCCCCGATGTTTATTGTGTACTTAAAAAAAACCGATGTGCAGTGGAAGCTGAGGGCCCGGCGTGCGCAGCGCTCCCCGGTGGAGGCTGCAGACGCAGAGCAGGACCATCACCGTCTCAGAATACAAATGCAGGCGTGTGGGACGAAGCAGGCTCCCCGCACGGCACGGCACGGCACGGCGCGAGCGTGAGAACAATCACGTGAACGGAGACGGCTCGCGGCTCGCGGCGGCGGCGGGGAGGTGACGCTCTCGCACGTCGCGCCGGAGACACTTGGGTTTTCTCGCCTCGGAGAAAAGTTGCTGTTCTCCCGCTCGGGAGACGGAGACGGAGACGGGAGCTCCTGAGAATAGTCCACCTTCCCTCCCGTGACCTTGACGCCGTCTTTATGGCTGCTGTTCAAGCCCATCAATTGTTGTTGATGTGTGCACAGTCGCCCGTCCCTCGCAGCACGCCGTCCCTGAACGCCTGCACGGCGTCGCTCGTGTTCTCATACCTCAGAACCACAGAGCTTTAGCGTGTTTATCCGCACTCGCGTTCTTAAACGTATGAGCCGTGTGTACGTTCGGGCCTCTGCAGCTGGATGATGATGATGAGTGGATGAATTTGGGGGGGGGGGGTTTCATTAGACCGATGGCCTCTTATTGGCAGCTCGCTGACGAAGCATCGTCCGGAGGCGCGGCGCGGCGCTCGAGGTCATCCGTGAGAAACCAGGAGAGCGTGATGAGACGATGCGCCGCAGCGACGCTGAATGGCGATTGGCTCGTTTACACGGCCGGGCAAAACCAAGACGCTTTCCTAGACGTTACAAACCAAGCATGCGCGTTGTGTGGCGCCCTCAGGTGCACAGCAATGTCATTTCACCCCGAGAAACCGGGTGGGGGTGGGGGGGTTCCCCATGCCCATCCAGGGGAGAACGTTTCGGGCGCTGGGCAGATAGACCCAGAACAGGGGGGCAATCTATCGCTGGACACACACTCACACACACACTCTATATGGGGCAGTTTGGAGAACTCAATTGACTTGATCCATGTTTTTGGACTGTGGGAGGAAACCGGAGAACCCGGAGGAAACCCACACGGACACGGGGAGAACGTGGAGACTCCAGATTGGGATTCGAACCGGGAATCCCAAGCGCTGAGAGGAGAACATGTTAAACCACCGTGCCAGACCAATTAGAACTTATTATAGAACCGAAAGTTCCAAATACAAACGCCTCAACAGCATACGGCAACATCACTCAGGTGTGAGTGTATAATAAAGCACTGAGGATCGAGGGGGCGTGGCCTTAGTCTGAACAAATCACGAGAGTTTTTTTTTTTCCCCATGATTTATAAAATAAATACGTACAATAATAAAAAATGAGGTTTGATTGATTAATTAATACGTTTATTAAAAGCAAAATCGCTATTAAACTGGACTTCTGTGACGTAATCTAGTCCGGTTTTCAAAATGAAGCGTCAGCATGTTTTCAGTTTCTCTAACAAACAAACACTGCCATCTGCTGACCGGGTGACAGAACGCAGTTTAGAAATGCGGAACAATGCATCGTAAATCCATAGCGTTTTCTGGTGTAACGCGGTTTCAGAACCTCTGACCTAAATTCATTATTTAAAATTAGAAGTGTTGATTTGTGTACGGTGGCTTTGTGGTTTAGCATGTTCTCCTCTCAGCGCTGCGGATTCCCGGTTCGAATCCCAAACAGGGTGGTGTTTCCATGTTCTCCCCGTGTCCGCGTGAGTTTCCTCCGGGTTCTCCGGTTTCTTTTTTCTCCAAGTTGCCCCAAATAGAGTGTGTCTTTGCGTGAGTGAGTGTGTGCCCAGCGTTAGATTGCCCCCTGTCCTGGGTGTATCTGCCCAGCGCCCGAAACGTTCTCCCCTGGGTTTCTCCCTTAAAATATCAACATAACGGGGAGTTTTTTTTATCTTGCCGCTGTCGCTCTCTGGAGGTTTAAAGGTTTATAACTCTGTAAAGCTGCTTTGTGTCGGCGTACAATCATTATTTGACTGCGAGGCGGTGCAATCCGCCACCCATCGCTGCATCATTCAGTATGTTTTTGCTCTAATCGAGACTCGAGGGCTCCCTCTGCAGGTCCGCGAGACAACTCCGACCCTCTAACCTTTAAAGTATAGACATACGTGACGACGTGAGGAGATTTCGCAGATTGTGGAGTTTTATTTTGTGTTCCAACAGAACACGTTGGGGGGGGGGGGGGGGGGTTCCACATGCCCATCAAGGGGAGAACGTCTCGGGCGCTGGGCAGATACAGCCAGGACAGGGCGCCAATCTATAGCTGGACACACACTCACTCACACAGACACACTCTATATGGGGCAATTTGGAGAACTTAATTGCTGTTGATCCATGTTTTTGGAGTGTGGGAGGAAACCGGAGAACCCGGAGGAAACCCACACGGACATGGGGAGAACATGGAAACTCCACCCAGATGGGGATTCGAACCGGGAATCCCTAGCGCTGAGAGGAGAACATGCTAAACCACTAATCCATTATCATACATTAACGATATTGAAATAATGACCGTCCCATGTGACCTGTCTGAGATGAGATGTTTTAAGAGCGATATTCGAAAATAACAACAAGTATCGATGAGTTTTATTAAAAACGTCTCGTTAACGAACCGTTTAAACAATTAACGCTGAAAAGTTTGATTCAGAAATCTGAATTAATTAGAGTTTAAGGTGAAGTGAGGGTTGGGCTGAGTGTTTAGATCTATGGAAGTCCATAGAAATAATAAAACCTTGGTATTGCTTTCGATTTCAGTGTGTGTGTGTGTGAGTGTGTGTGTGTGTGTGTGTGTGTGTGTGTGTGTGTGTGTGTGTGTGTGCGCGCCCTGCTGTGGTGCTCCATTCTTGGCCACGTAGAGCCAACCTACCCTGCGCTCGATGCATCTGTTGTGTCCACACACACTGAGTCGGTCAGCCTCTCGTTTTAACTCGTTGCTGACCCTCCGCCCGTTACACACACACTCACACACACACACACACACACACACACACACACACACACACACACACACGGACGTCACACTCACATCGCCGTGACGACAAAACACACTTTACTCACAGCAGGCGCTTCTGCTTTGATCTCCACTCAGCCTCACGTTTAACATTCACTGAGCCTATCCCGTCCCTCGACGGCTCGCCTTCGTCACAACAATCCGTAACACGACAGACTTTGTGACGTCCGACGTCTTCCCGACGTCGCCCCCAACTGGACAACGAGTACAACCTCTCGCCACCAGCTCACCAGAGCCTCGCGTCCTTAGCACTCATTAGAACAAATCCAAGCAGCTCGTTAGTGTGATGTTAATTGTAACGAGATCCCAGCTGATGGGTCGCACGCCGACCCGTCGGACCGAACGCCCGGCTGCGGTTCCGTACGATCCCCGATGCTCCTCCGTCCTTCTTATTCCCACATTAACGTTCTCTTTACACTCGGTTTTAAACGACGTCCCTAATCTCCTCTCCGTGTTCCCGCAACCCCCCCCCCCCCCCCCGCCGGTTGTCCGCCTTCTATTAAAGGGTAATAAAGTTTCCTCGTGGTGAACGTCCCCCCCGGGGGGAAGAGTGTGTCTTCATCAGTATGCGTTCCTAATGCGTAGTAATTACCCCAGCCTCGCACTGCGAGCGGCGCGGGTCACCCCTCAGCCCTGCCGTCCGTCCGTCCGTCCGTCACTGACTGTTTTTGCGTTCGCCGTCACTTTGTTCGAGGTAAGAGTGGACGAGGACAAGAAAATTTAATTTCACGTTCCCCGGAAAGTCAGCTGCAGCAACAGCATCCTACCTGTAGATAAACTTCCCTCTCGGGGGCAAAGCACGTCCTGCACTCTGAAACTGCACCCCGGAGGACATCCACCCCGCCGGCACGCCGTCCACGAATAGTTACCCGTTCGCCCGACGCATTCCGAAGTGATCGGTTACCTGGGATGGCAAACCTCATCCAGCCCTGGCTCCTGGCAGCGCATTCCTCCTCTGTGACTTCTCCGATGTCCTGCCTCTCTCTCTCTCTCTCTCTTTCTTTTTTTGGTTTTCTTCTCGCCCCCTTTTCTCCTTTCTCCGTCCAAGTGTTTGCCCCCCAGCCTCCGTTCTGCCTTCCTGCACTTGTTTGAGTCTATCTGAGTGTGGAGCGAGCAGCCCGCTGTGTCGGTGGCATGGTTTCGAGCAGTTTGGCAGAAGGTCACATCATCTTGTTCTGTGACGAGAGGGAGGGATATAGAGGGAGGGTGGGAGGGAGGGAGGGAGGGAGGGAGTGAGGGAGGCGAGAGCAAGGAGGAGGGGGAGTGAGGAAAGACAGTGCCGGGAGTGAAGACATACGGGAAAGATGTTTAATTATAAGCCCAACGTGGAGTGAGAATCGGTAACGCCAAATCAAAGGCTTCCCTTACCGCCGACGTCGCGTGGCGGCACATCCACCCGCCCCAAAAAACGTTCGGCGGTATTTCAGGTAAGGTTCACTCGCTCACGAAGACCCGGGTTTCGCTCGTAATCCCTCGTGAGAAGCATTTTCGTCTTTTTGAGAGTGTCAGCAATCACGCCAAGGCCATTCCCGAGTCTAAAACGCTGCACTGGCAGGCGCTGGTTCTTTCTGCAGGCTGCGACTTTCTTTTTTTTCTTTCTTTCGAAGGACTTTAAAAGTCCAGAGTTTCCTTCGCTGTGGAACTTGTCACTCCGGCGTGAGCGCCTACGACGTCGGCGAGCTCCCGAGCCGTGACCTTTGATCTGATGATGGTTCGTAGATCATAACGGTAACCACAGTCAACGCCGTAGTCGTTCACGAAGACCCGGGTTTCGCTCGTAATCCCTCGTGAGAAGCATTTTCGTCTTTTTGAGTGTCAACAATCACGCCAAGGCCATTCCCGAGTCTAAAACGCTGCACTGGCAGGCGCTGGTTCTTTCTGCAGGCTGCGACTTGCTTTTTTTTCTTTCTTTCGAAGGACTTTAAAAGTCCAGGGTTTCCTTCGCTGTGGAACTTGTCACTCCAGCGTGAGCGCCTACGACGTCGGCGAGCTCCCGAGCCGTGACCTCTGATCTGATGACGGTTCGGAGATGATAACGGTAACCACAGTCAGCGCCGTAGTCTTGGCTGGCGGATTAGCAGGTCCCGCTGTAATCCCGTCCCCTCTTACGCCGAGCAAGGGTTTGTGAGCTGTAATAATTCTGTCGTAAGGATTTATCCTGCATATCTCCCCCTCGCTCGCTCGCTCACTCTCACATATCCCGTCCTCCTCCTATCCCTGCCACCCCCCCCCCTCCCCGTTAAAGTTACACCCTGTGTTATTTAGATTTCGCGACCCGCTGATGCCCATCGCCTGTTATTTTTCCTATTATTTCATATTTAGGTTTTTTCCAGGCCGAGCTGTCATTCTGCCGTTATATACGCTCCCTCCCTCTCTCTCTCTCTCTCTCTCTCTCTCTCTCTCTCTCGCCCCTCCCTTTTTTGGTTTGTCCTTGAAGGACACGACTCAACAGGTCTAACGGAAGACGCTCAGATCGGTGTTTAATGCCCGCACACACTCGGCGTGCCTGACGATCCGTGGCCGTCGGACGTAAATACGAAAGGAACAAATATTTTAACATCTGGAACACAGGGAATGATGGGTAATCGTCAAAAAAAAAAAAAAAAAAAAAAAAAAAAAAAAAAAAAAACCAGTACGTCCACAGTGCAGAAGTGAATTGATTGGCTTCATCATGTGAATGAGACCCTGCAGTTCCATTCATCTGAGAATCAGAAACGCATGCAGCGAATGAAAACGCTTCCAGCTATTGATTACATGTCAGAGATTTGGGTTAGGGGGGGAAAACAGGCTGGTGTAATGACACACACACACACACACACACACACACACACACACACACAAAACAATGTACTTGTTGTGAGAAGACCTATAAATATTGACCCGCTGGCGAAGTCCAGTCCCAATACAGATGTGAGGGCTGTGATCACAAACCGCGGCGTTCGGATTCAGAGCGATCCCCAGACGTCGCTTAAAGAAAACGCACTCAGTCGGGGTCTTCATTCAGGTCAGAGCTTCTTAAACTGTGCAACGGCAGATAATGCTGTGGATATACATCGCACTATATTTCCTGATATATTTCATAAACTACGTTCTGTAATTTGCCCACTAGATGGTGGTATTTCATTGTTGGAGAAACCGGAAACATTTCCGGGTTATCTGGTTTCCTCCCACAGTCCAAAAACATGGATTTAAGTTGAATTGAATGCTCTAAATTGCCCCATATAGAGTGTGTTTGTGTAAGTGTGAGTGAGTGAGTGCCCAGTGATGGATTGGCGCCCTGTTCTGGGTGTATCTGCCCAGCAGGGGTGGGGGGGGTGTTCCCCATGCTCATCTAAAGGGGAATGTTTTGGGCGCTGGGCAGATACACCCAAGACAGGGCGCGAATCTATCAGTGCGCACACACACAGACTATATGGGGCAATATAGAGCATTCAATTCACCTTGAATCCATGTTTTTCGGACTGTGGGAGGAAACCGGAGAACCCGGAGGAAACCCAGGCTGACACGGGGAGGACATAGAAACTCCACCCAGATCGGGATTCGACCCTGGATCCCCAGTGCTGAGAGGAGAACATGCTAAACCACTAACCCACCGTGCATCCAGGTCGTGTATTATTGGGAATAAATCACGTAGAGAGGTGGAACTGCTCTCCGCTACACGCCGGGACTCATAACACCTCTTTATGATTCATTCAGACTGAGGCCACGCCCCCTCGTACCTCGTTGCTTTAACATACCCTCACACCTGAGTGATGTCTGCCGAATGTCGTTCCGTATGTCGGTGTGATGGCGGGTTCTTCTTGCCCTGAGACGTATTAGAACCCTGATGTAGACGATTTAAAGGGAGGCCGACTCGGAGAACGTGAAGCAAACGTCAAGGTGTGTAAATCCGGCGGGAAGCGAGCCGGCGGGGGGGCGGATGCTGCAGGTGCAAACATGACATTAAGCTGGATTTGCTCCGGATGCTGCTAAGCTACCGGCAGTTCCGCAGGAAACGGAGACGTTACGGATACGTTAGACAAATTTAAAGGTGAAACAGACGGACAGACAACCTTCAGGTATTTACAACTCAGGACCAATCAGAGTAAACGAGTTCACTAATTAAATTCATTCATTAGTTCATTATCTTCCACTTCATCCTTCACATGGGTCCCCCATCCCCATCTAGGGGAGAACATTTCGGGCGCTGGGCAGATACACCCAGGACAGGGGGGGCAATCTATCACTGGACACACACTCACTCACACACACAGACACACTCTATATGGGGCAATTTGAAGAATCAATTGACCTTGATCCATGTTTTTTGGACTGTGGGAGGAAACCGGAGAACCCGGAGGAAACCCACGTGGACACGGTGGAGAACATGGAAACTCCACCCAGATCGCTATTCGAACCTGGAATCCCCAATCCCTGAGAGGAGAACATGCCAAACCACTAAGCCACCGTGCTGCCCCTCGTTTATTTCTTAAATGAAATCAGATAAAGTCATTAATTGAAGGTGGTGCAGGGGTCCAGGATCCAGGTTGAATCTTGTCCACGTGGGCTTCCTCCTGGTTCTCCGGTTTTCTCCCGTAGTCAAAAAAACATGGATTCAAGGTGAATAGGCTGCTCTAAATTGCCCCAATATAGTTTGTGTGCCCTGTCGCCCTGTCCTGCCCCCCCCCCTGCCCCCCCCCCCCCCCCCTATTAAATGACTAATAAGAGGATAATGAATGAATTAATGAATGAACCGGGAACAGCTTGAAATGGAATCATTCTGATCTAAACAAATTAAACGACGTGTGTGTGTGTGTGTGTGTGTGTGTGTGTGTGTGTGTGTGTGTGTGTGTGTGTGTGTGTGTGTGTGTGTGTGTGTGTGTGCGCGCGCGCGCGTGTGTGTGTGTTTAATTTTATTCATAGCAGATTTCTCTTTTTAGTGCAGATAACACCTCTAACACCTAACAGCAGCTGATCTGAGAGGGCGGGGCCTCCACATGTCCTCTCCCGAGACCCGAGAGTCAGACTCAGAGATTTTTAATTGCTTGCACACTTCGTTAAATTAACCTGAACTATTTAAACGGACCGGACACACACCCCTGGGTCACACCCCCCCCCCCCCCCCCCCCCCCCCATTTATTTCATACCACTTCCACTTCTCTGTAGCAGTTCTCCAGTGTTCTCCACGTGATGCGTCACCCTGTCGTAATGATGTTCTTCAGGTGGTGGATCATCCTGCGTTCTGCGCTGACGCTGCGGTGGTACTGATGAGGTGGTGAGTGGATCAGGTCCGGTTTTAAACATCGCGTCATCTGATGAACCCGCCCCTCTTTTCACTCCACCTGACAGAAACACACCTGCACCACCAGGTGAGCGTCACCGCAGTACTGAGTCTGATCCTCCACCCGAATCAAACCTGCTCTGTGGGATCCGCGGAGCTGAAATAATGAACAGAGAAACAAGTCGGGTGTCTGTTCCTCCCACATACCAAAAAACATGGATTCAAGGTGAATTGAATGCTCTAAATTGCCCCATATAGAGTGTGAGTGTGTGTGCCCAGCGATGGATTGGCGTCCTGTCCTGGGTGTATCTGCCCAGCGCCCGAGACGTTCTCCCCTCACGACCCTAATAGAGGATTAAGCGCAAGATAATGAATTAATTTATTTATTTATTATCCATGGGCAGCACTCCGGCTTAGTGATTTAGCATGTTCTCCTCTCAGGAGAGTATGCTGGGGATCCAGGTTCGAATCTTCATCTGGGTGGAGTTTCCATGTTCTCTCCGTGTCCTCATGGGTTTCCTCTGGGCTCTCCGGTCTCCTCCCACAGTCCAGAAAACTTGGGTTTAAGGTGAATTGCTCTAAATTGCCCCATATAGTCTCTCTGTGCGTGAGTGTGTGTGTCCAGTGATAGATTGGCGTCCTGTCCTGGGTGTATCTGCCCAGCGCCTGAAACGTTCTCCCCTGGATGTTCCCCATGACCCCCCCCCCCACGTCCCCTAACTGAAAGATAATGAATGAATATTTTTATAATAAATCAATAAATGTAAGGCGTGTAAAGTTCTCTGACCTTAAATCATTCATTTATCCATTATCTCCCGCTTTATCGCTTTATCCGGTATTAGGGTCGCGGGGGGGTTCCCCATGCCCATCCAGGGGAGAACGTTTCGGGCGCTGGGCAGATACACCCAGGACAGAACGCCAATCCATCGCTGGGCACACACTCACTCACACAGACACACTCTATATGGGGCAATTTGGAGAACTCAATTGACTTGATCCATGTTTTTGGACTGTGGGAGGAAACCGGAGAACCCGGAGGAAACCCACGCAGACACGGGGAGAACATGGAAACTCCACCCAGATGGGGATTCGAACCGGGAATCCCTAGTGCTGAGAGGAGAACATGCTGACCACTAAGCCACCGTGCCGCCGACCTTAAATCAGTCATGAGTTTCAGATGTCCGTTCCGTTTGATGATGACTTTTCGGGACGTTCTCCGTGCGGATCTCGCGTCCGTGACGTCGTGATGGAAATCATTTCGACGTTGAGCCGCCGCTTTTCACCCGAAATCGACTGACGAGGACTTTTCTCGCCGACGAATGGCTTCATTTCACGTACGAGACAGAAGGCGTATTGTACGACG
>JAFMOC010001177.1:0-33644 GCA_019802505.1 Corydoras sp. C115 | reverse complement strand
GCTCATCACCAAACTTGCAATCCAGAGAGCAGAGACCCCACAGCACCAAGTCCAGCATCATCAATAAAACCACAAAGTCTTGAAGGTGCACAAATTTCAAATCCTTTATTTTCATTTTCTCTGTCTTTCAGTTCATCCTTTAATAACATCCCCCTCTGGAGTGTGTGTTTAAACTAACATCTGACTGAGACTGTTGTAGAATGAAAACATTAAGAAACAGAGGAGGAAAGAGGACATGTTAAATATATATCAGGATAATAAATCTAAATAAAACTTATTAAACCAGATCTTTATGAACAACTAAGGACCTTCCCCTGTTACCACACAGACAGAACATGTAATTATGTAAAATAATTTAATATGTTGCAGCATTAACTATAAACTTAAACACATTATCTTAATAATTAGGGTGGAGTCTACATACGTCTAAATTTAATCACAGTGTTAAACCCCTCCCACCTACTTTAAACTAAACGTGATGTTACAAAAATGTGTCATTATTTATTTATTTATTTTAGGCTCTACTGGAAAAGAAGGTATGGCATGGTGGCTTAATGGTTTGCACGTTCGCCTCTCAGCACTGGAGATACAGGTTTGAGTCCGATCTAGGTATAGTTTCCTCATGGGCTTCCTCCGGGTTCACTAGTTTCCATCCACATTACAAAAACATGAAATTAAGGAGAATTGAATACTCGAAATTGCCCTATATACTGTATGTTTGTGTGTGCCCAGCGATAGATTTGCACCCTGTCATGGCTGTATCTGCCCAGCGCCCAAAACGTTCTCTGCTGGATGGGCATGGAGAAACACCCTAGCCCCGCTACCCTAGTAGAGAATTAAGCGGAAGATAATGAATGAATGAATAAAGGAGGTGAGTGTTCTCCAGCTGACTGAATGAACTGAGAACCATTTTAAAGAATCTGCAGCATAATGTTCTATCCCATAATGCAGCTGAAGCTAAATCAGGAGAAGAGTGGACTGTTTTACAAATGTAAATAAAATAAAGATGAAACATCACGATTATCACTGCTCCATCCTCTCAGTTTTCTCCAGTCTCTTTTTCCTCACCTGGATGTGGTGGTTCTAATTCTGTTAGAACCTGCACCTTTTTTAGTATTTGATACTCCTCCCTCTTCATCTCTATTTCTGAATCTTCACTTTTGCTTTCTTTGTGTTGGATTGTTGGATGTTTGCACCTGACCTCGTTGTTCTGCTCTATTCCAGAGATAGAACCTGTGTGTGTGCATTTCTGCGGCGCTTTGTTAAACCATCCGGCTCATACTCCTACAGACACCTGCCGACTCATTAGTTTACTTTAGTTTGCTTTATTCTAAGTGCTTGCTTTTGTTTTGCTGGATGTTACTGCTGACTGCTTTTCTGTTATTGAACCAATAAAGATTGTACACATACTTACCTGGAATGATTCTATTGTTTGTGGTGAGAGCGTCTGACACTGATAATGTTCTACATCGATTAACATTATGATCTGTAGTAAGTAGTGGAACTGTAATGGGGGGCTCTTAAGTCTATAATATATCTATATCTATAATAAAATATGTGGAATGATTGAAGAATGATAATCTCACATCAGTATCTCCAGTTTACAGTGTGGATTCTTCAGTCCAGCAGAGAGAAGCTTCACTCCTGAATCCTGTAGTTTATTCTGACCCAGGTTCAGTTCTATCAGACTGGAGGAGTTTAAACTGAGAACTGAGGACAGAACTGAACAACTTTCTTTTGTTAGATTACAACCAACCAACCTGTAAAATAAAGAAATAAATCATTCACACAGATATAAACATACATTTAATTTACTTTATTAAACATTTCATAATCAAGAATAAAATAATATAAAAAGAATAAACTGAACAGAAAAATCTGATTTCTAAATAAACCATGGGGGCGGGTGTCTCTACATACTGAGATGAGATCAGATGACGTTTGTAAGAAATGAGGATCATAACAGCAGACAATTTCATCCTTTCTTTCATTATTTCTGTGATTTAGTGTCAATTCAGTTAAACAAACATTAATATGATCAAATCTGCTTTAGAATAAATCTCTACTTCAGATTCAATATTCCAATTCATCCCAAAGTAAGATCATGTGAAATGAATATTAAAAGGTTGTGTACATAATGCTTTCACAGTCGTGATTTCCCATTTTTAGTCCATGTAACAATTTTGACTTTACCTACAGCCAACCAATCATAGCCAGGCTCAAAAAACTGTAGTAGCCAATTGTAGCATATTAATTGTGTGCCCACAACTCACAAAAATACATGAAACTGTTTTGCGAGCAGAAAATCGAAATAAAGAGCTCATTATTAGAGGGTGTGCGAGTGTGTGAGTTTTGATTGTTCTCACTCACTCAAGCAGGATTTTTCAACCCTCGATTAGCTGCACATGCGCTCGTGAGAAACGTTTTTTTTTTTTTTTTTTTTTACAAATTTTGTTTTGTTTATTATATTAGTATTTTAGCATTTTTTATTTTTTTTATTATAGAAAACTATCATTTAATCAACTCATCAATTACCAAAGTACACTTTCTATCTAACATGATTATAAATTCATTATTATGAAAGCTTGTGTCTCTACCGGCTGCTGGTACTATTACCAGTAATCCAGAATGTTTTCATCAGCAATCCTTATTGGGTCCTAGTGGTATTAATGGTTAATTTGTGTAATCTGATGCAGCTGTGAGTATTTATTGTTTAATTAGTTCTGATTTACTTTCCATGTAGTTCTATTAAACTGTGTGTGTTGTCACATGTTCACTCTTTATAAGTTTATAAGGCCTTTCCTCTGTGTGTACAATGTTGGAACTTGGCTGTGTTTTTGTCAGAGTTCCCGCGGTTCGCCCGTCTTCTCGCCTATCCCGTGCCATTTCTCCATCTTATTGATTTAAGCTGGTTCCAATTTCTCCACCTACTTCCCTCCCTATTTAAGTTGGTCGGACACGCTCCTTCCCCGCAAAGGATCTTTGTTCTCTCCTGCAGTTGGTAAATGACTAACACTTCTGTTTGTACTCTGGTCTCGTTCAGGTGCTCGGGACTACTCTTTTGGTTCACTCGGCTTTGGACCTGGTTCCACCAGATGGCGTACAGGAAGGTTGCACGTCTCCTAGGAAGGACAAGTGACGTGACCCAGTTCCCACACAGCAGGAGGCTGATCACTCCACGTCTCCCACCGGCGCCTATGTCACTGGTGATGGTGACCCAGTTCCCACGGTCACGTGCCCCTGCCGATTGTCTTCCAGATTTTTTTGAATCTGCGGCGTTCCAGTGCTGTCGTTTATTTTTTCTGTTGATCGCCATCATTTTGTCCGACACAGAGTGTGCGGCAATAAAGCATTGACTGAACTAAACGGGCTCTGTTGACTATTTGTCCCGTTCGTTGTAACAGTTTTGTTTTTGAGTCTGTCATTAATGTGTGCTTATTTCTGACTTCACCCTGTGTCTTCAGCATTAAAGACCACTTTCGAAGACTACTACATCGTCAGATTGTGACACTTTGCTGTTAAACTGTTGAATTTTTCTAAGATCAGCCTCTTGCTTCTCATATGGAAAATTTCTTAGCAAATTACTCAAAGACGCTTCATAGATCATCATAGATCTACAACCTTTTTTATTTTCTTAGGACCTTTCCCTATGAACCTTGCCCTTAGCATGAACTGTAGTGTGTTGTTTTTTATAAAGAATGTTTTAGTCTTTAATCATATATGTAAAACATGGAAGATCTTGCAGCTAAGCTAAGACATGATGATTAAACACAATACACCAAACTAATGGAAAATAACAAGACATTTTTTTATCTCAGAGGAGTCTCTTTTGCTTGCATTTATCTTATTGAGTGGTTTTCACAGGGAGACTGGTTGATGTTGCAAAGAACTATTTTGCAACGGGGGTTACACAGGTATGGCTGGAGTCAAATAAGCACAGTAGAAGGTAATCGCAAGACATAAGTAAATAAAACAAGTAATGAAAAACCAATTAGCAAATTAGGTAAAGTACAAAGCTAACTGCATCAACTAAACCAAAAAGGAAGCACATTCAGAGGAGTAAATGCTGTTTCTCTGACATGATGGACTATAGCTGCAGCAAATTACTCAGAGATAACAGTAAAACCACCAAAGTCCAGTACACAGTGCCAAACCATATGTGATGTGAGAATTTGATTTACTCATGGTATATTCATTCATTCATTCATACATTATCTTCCATTTAATCCTCTACCAGGGTCATAGGAGTGAGTGGGGTTCCCCATGCCCATCCAGGGAAGAATGTTTCGGGCGCTGAGCAAGACAGGGCGCCAATATATGGCTCACTCACACAGGCACACACACAAACAAACACTATATGGCGCAATTTAGAGCATTTAATTTAGCTTAAATCCATGTTTTTGGTCTGTGGGAGGAAACTGGAGGACCCAGAAGAAACCCACCTAGACACGGGGGGGAATATGGAAACTCCACCCTGATCAGGACTCGAACCTTGATCCATAGGCGCTGAGAGCCACTAAGCCACCGAGCCGCCCTCATGGTAAATTAGTGATTTCGTTTTTGTGTCTTAAACGAAATACAGTTAATATTTTGCCATCTTATTCCGATTGATTTGCTGTAAATGCAGTTTTTCTTTTATTGTGTTTAATCTAGACAATAAAAAAACTATTTGGTTTAGCAAGTACGTGTGGTCTTTTGCTGAGTAATCAGGCAATAAATTTATTTGGAGTTTCATGCTTATTTGGAGTTTCAACATATTTTAGTTTCATGCTTCATTCATGAAGTTGTTCCACCATCCTGCTCACTATGGACATCACTCCTCCTGTTCACTAATCTGCTTACGTTGTTTCACTTTCTGGCGCCTTGGCTGCCATCACTCCCCCTGTTTAATTAGCAGTCAAGTGGCACCTGTCCTATTTTCGATTTTCAGGAATTCCTTTGCTTTACCTTTAAACTCTGTGGGTCACAGATGATGGTTCTCTGCCTCTACTACTAGGGTTCACAGACCAAACCTTGGGTGGTTTCCTCCTTTAGGGCCTCCTGATTCTACAGGCTGTTCATCTGCTCTCAGACTGCCACAACCCTCCTACATATCACAACTCTCCTACATGATCATGCTCTTGAGAGTTAGAATTTTCAAACAACTGTGTATGGAACATTATGGACCACATAGGGTCAATTTGTGCTGCTATTGGTAAAGTATTAATTTTTTTTCGTTCATATGTTCTGAGCCATTCCTGTCCATTTTCTATTTCTCTATTTTTACCTACATGCACACAACAGTTACCACAGGTTCTCTTTTTCCTGCTCCTTCTAATTACTTTGCTGTAAGTTACAGTATCTGTTGTATTGTGTGTATATGTATTGTGTTCTGGACAACAAAAAACTTTGGCTATCGTGCTTTAAAAAGACAAAAAAAAAAAAACTGTCCCAGATGGGCATTTAGAGAAACTAAAATCATCTGGATAGAGTTATTGGTAATAATTTATTTACATTTATTTACATTAAATTTACATTAATTTATGACTAGAGCTACCTATATCATGCTTCCAAAACTGGAGAATATTTAAAGTGTAAATTAGGTCAGAGAAAAGGTTAATAATTTGCCATATGACGATAATAGTAGATCAGTTTGCATTGTGCATATAGTCTGAGTAGAGTAAATCATTGGCAATAACCACATGATGACCTCAAGTGGTGGTATATGAATGGATGAATATGGATAAGATAGAAGGTAATGGGCAGGGTCCTAAGTGTAACACCAATTACCAGATGTAGGACTGTTATTTTACGAGAGTAATGTTATTTAACGAGGGATGTATTTCGATAGATAGAGTTTTAGGTGTTATAGTGGGTGTTTACTTCGAGAGCAGAGACAATTAATGTGTTAGTGGATGTAGTTGTATCAGAGCAGAGTTAGTGAGTTGGTGGATGTAACAGTGTGTGTAGTTATTATGAGAATAATGTCAGTGGATGTATCAGTGGGTGTTTTAAATAAAATTGTTTTAAGAAAAGTCAGAGAGTGTGTTAGAATGTGTAGTTGCTATAAAAGCAAAGTTGGTGGGTGTGTCACTGGGTGTAGATGATATGATAGCAGAGCTGGTGGAAGTGGAAGTGTGTGTAGAGTATGGGAGCAGAATTAGTGAGGGTGGCATTGTGTGTAGTTGGTATGAGATTAAAGTTGGTGGATGTATAAATGGGTGTAATTGGTATGAGATGGGTTGGTGCATTAATTAGTAGGTGTAATGGTTATAAAAGCAGAGTCGGTGGATGTATCAGTGGGTGTATATGAGGTTGGTATAAAAACAGGCAGTGGGTGTATTTAGTATAAGGAGAAAGTCCTCAATTAAAAAAATAAAGATAGATAATTATCAGTGGGTATATTTGGTATGAGGGCAGAGTTGGTGGGTGTGTTAGTGAGTGCAGTGATTTATCTTTCTATCTTTTTTTTTTTTTTTTGTGTGAATTGTAAGAAATCCGGGTTCTGCATCTGTCTCTCCTGCACGCTCTGCCACTCGCCCTCTTAGCCCCGCCTTCTAGTTTCGCTCTCGCTCCGTCACCAGGTGAGGCTAATTTGTTTGATGGGTCGTTTACCTTATTTAAGCTCTGTCTTCACACGGGACGGATCGCGAAGTATTGTCCCTGTTATTCATACATACCGAGCGATTCTTTGGCTGCTATTCTCTCTGCTTTGTGTCTCGTAGTATATCTGGTCTCGGTGAGTGCGTGTCTGTTTATGTTAGCTGTGTGTTAGCATCTGCGCCCTCACTTCCGTGTTTAGGTTAGTCTCTGTCGTTGTATGAGTGGACGTCTGTGTTTTTCTGTGATCGCTCCCCGGTGTTTGTCTAATCCTCTTTCTGTTTTCAGTGTTCATCCTGTCCCTAGTGTCCTGCGTCCCGGGAGCGATCGCTGTCTGTCCGCTCAGGTGGTTCGGCTTCGGCCGGGTGGGGCGGAGTTCGCGCTCACCCTAGCCTGCTCCGCTGGCGCGCCACCACCTGAGGGCGTCCGTGTCTCAGTGTTTACTCAGCATACTAACGGTTCCCTTCTTTTTACTAATACTCTCTATCCCTGTGCACTAACACCTTTGCTGTCTTCCCATCCCTTGTTTGTCTCAGTCTGGTTCCGAGTCGTCCGTCGTCCCGTGTAGTTCACCATACCTCTTTGTGCACTTTCTACACGCTTTCTTCCTTCAGGTTTTTGTCTAACACTCCCTTTGACACGCCTGTTCTTTCTGTCTTAGGTTTTGTTATTTTGTCTATCCTAGACACCCTCACTAGTCTTTTCTGCTTCTTCTCACGCATAGCCAGTGTAGGGTTCTCTTTCTACAGCGTATTTATATCTGTGTACTTTGTTTTATTTTGTTATTGGTTTGGCTCGGTGTTGTGCTCTGCCCAGTCCTCCGTCCAGGTTCCACACCCCGGCCTGGGTCCAGCTGGCAACGCCCCCCTCGCACAATCCTCCTCCTGCACTACCCTACCTCTGCCTTGCTCTTCAATAAATACCCTTTGTTCTGCATCCACGTCTCCAGAACTATCTTTACAGACTATTTGTGACAGAATACTTCGCCGCAACATGGAGACGGCGGAACAGCTCCTCCAGCGACTCACGCAACAAGTCCTGGACCAAGGACAGGCTCTGCTGTTCCTGACACAGCAGGTTCAGGAACTGTCCGCAGGAGCCGCCAAATCACCTGTCTCGCCATCAGGTGACACCGTGGGTAACCCCAGCAGCACAACTCTTAACATGTCTCCTCAGGTCGCCCCGTCGTCCACGGGGGCCACCATGGGCGCTGCTGGTGCGCCCTCCCCCACGGCTGGAGATGGCACGACGCTTATCCCTATCCCGGAGCCGCCGTGCTATGCCGGGGATCCTGAGTCCTGCGAGGAATTCCTTCTGAAGTTCTCCCTGTTCCTCGCCAGCCGTCCACCCACCACGGACCGGAACGCCATCGTCCTGCTCATCTCCCGGCTCACCGGTTCAGCGTCCGCATGGGCTACGGCCATTTGGCGGAATAACGGGGCTGACGTCACTTCACTTACCGCTTTCCTAGAGTCTTTCCGGGCCACCTTTAACCACCCTCGCCACGGTGCGGCGGCCGGAGACGAACTGCGACTGCTCCACCAGGGTAAGAGATCCGTTGCGGAGTACTCATTGAACTTCCGCACCCTGGCGGCCGCCAGCGGATGGAACGAGGTGGCGCTCATCTCACAGTTCAAAGCGGGTTTGGCCTCGTCTCTGCAGAGGGAGCTGGTCTATCACTCCCTCAACCTGAACCTATCTCAGGTCATCCAGTTGGCCATCCAGCTGAACCAGCACGCCACCCCGCCTGACTCTTCCCGAGGAACCAACACCCCTCAACCTGCTATGGTTGCCGCGCCGCCAGTTCCTATGGAGTTGGGGCAGACCAGGGTAGCGGAGCGGCAACGGCAAGAGCGGCTGCGCCAACACCTTTGTCTGTACTGTGGGGGAACAGGACATCATGTGGCGCAATGCCCCAGGAAGTCGGCAAAAGCGGAGGACAAGCTGGCAGAGGTAGCAGGAGGAGCGAGGAGGACCGGGACAAGACCTCCGATGCCGAGCTTCCGCAAGGTGAGCCCGATTCAACCCGTTTATAAGGGCAATTCTCGGATACTCACCCAGTTATCTCACCTGTCGCATACTTTCACAGTGACCGCCCTCATCGACTCGGGTTCGGAGGGGGACTTCATTGAGGAACGCCTGGTACGATGTCTCCAGGTACCCTCTGTCCCCCTACCAGCTCCCATTAAGATCTCGGGAGTTAATGGAGCCACGGTGGGGACCGTGACTCATCGAACCTGGCGGAGGTATTCAGCAAGGGACTTGCATGTCGTCTTCCACCTCACCGAGAGTATGACTGCGCTATCGAACTCCTGCCGGACGCCAAGATCCCCCGTTCCACACCGTATCCTCTATCTGTCAAGGAGACCACAGCCATGGAGGAATACATCAGCGAGGCCTTGGCGCAGGGGTTCATCCGACCATCTAAATCCCCTGCCAGCTCCAGCTTCTTCTTTGTCCCTAAGAGGGACGGCTCCCTAAGGCCATGTATTGATTACCGGGAACTGAATCAGGTCTCCAAACGCTACACCTACCCCATTCCTCTCGTCCCCTCGGCGCTGGAACAGCTACGCACCGCCAAATTGTACACGAAACTCGACTTGCGAAATGCCTACAACCTGGTCCGAATCAAGGAAGGGGATGAGTGGAAGACGGCGTTTAGCACATCATCCGGCCACTACGAGTACCTGGTGATGCCGTTCGGACTGACCAACGCACCGGCGGTTTTCCAATGCTTGGTTAACGATGTCCTACGAGAGTTCTTGGGGAGATGCGCCATCGTCTACCTGGACGACATACTGATATACTCACCAGACACCGCCAGCCATGTCCGCAACACCAAAGAGGTCCTGAGCAGACTACTGGAACATGGACTGTTCGTCAAGGCCGAAAAATGTGAGTTCAACAAACGGGAAATCGCATTCCTGGGTTACATTATCAAGGATCAAGGAATCCAGATGGACCCGGCGAAAGTACAAGCTGTCCTGGATTGGAGTACACCCCAGTCTGTTAAGGAGCTTCAGAGCTTCCTGGGGTTCGCCAACTTCTTTCGCCGATTCATCCGATCCTTCAGCCAGATCGCCCTTCCTCTGACGCAACTACTCAAGGGAAAACCTAGGAGACTCCCCTGGTCGGACAGAGCGCAGCAGGTTTTCGAGAGGCTAAAGGGGGCATTCACCACAGCTCCGGTGCTCGCTCACCCTGATCCAGACTGCCCTTTCGTTGTGGAAGTGGACGCATCTTCCCTGGGAGTCGGAGGCGTCCTATCGCAGCGACAAGGTACGCCCCCCAGGCTACACCCTGTCGCCTATTTCTCGAGAAAACTCTCCCCCGCGGAACAAAACTACCACGTGGGGGATAGAGAACTACTGGCCATCAAACTGGCTTTCGAAGAGTGGAGGCACTGGCTCATGGGCGCCAAGTTCCCAGTCCAAGTGATCACGGACCACCGTAACCTTGAGTACCTGAAGTGTGCCCGGAGACTCAATGCTCGACAGGCCCGGTGGTCACTATTTTTCAACCGGTTTGAATTATCAGTGACGTACCGACCAGGTAAAGATAATGCCAAGGCAGACATCCTGTCAAGACGGTACGAAGACCAGGAGAAGGCAACGCCACCAGTTAAGACCATACTGCCTACCCGAGTGTTTGTTCATACCATCTCCTGGCAATTGGATGAACGGATCCGGGCCGCCAACAGGGAGATTCCGGAGGCCCGTCTGAGGGAGACGCCTCCGGACAGATTGTTCGTGCCCACCCGCTTGCGCCAAGAGCTAATTGCCTGGGCCCACACGAACCTCAGCTCTGGACACCCAGGTGGCAATCGCACCTTTGAGAAGCTCCGGGAAAAATACTGGTGGCCGACGATGAGAACCGACATAGCCCGAGACGTCGCATCATGCACTACCTGCGCCGCCACCAAAACCCCACGCCAGCTTCCAGCAGGGAAACTGAACCCGCTCCCTGGTCGCCAACGCCCTTGGAGTCACATCGCTATCGACTTCGTCACGGACCTCCCAGTGTCGGAGGGGAACACCACCATTCTGACAATCGTGGACCACTTCTCCAAGGGGGTAAAGTTCGTCGCCCTGCCCGCGTTGCCCTCAGCCTTCCAGACGGCTGAGGCCTTGTTCGCGGAGGTGTTCCGTCACTTCGGCCTCCCGGAGGATATTGTGTCGGACCGAGGTCCCCAGTTCACCTCTGCCGTCTGGGAGGCATTCATCAAGAAGCTGGGCGCATCCATAAGCCTCACATCTGGTTACCATCCAGAAAGCAACGGGCAGTGCGAACGGGCGAACCAGGAGCTGGCCAAGTTTCTCAGAACTTACTGTCAGAGCCACCAGAACGACTGGGCAACCTTCCTCCCTTGGGCAGAGATAGCCCAAAATTCGCTCAGGAGCTCCAGCACGGGAATCACTACTTTTCAATGTTCCCTGGGGTTTCAACCCCCTTTTGCTCCCTGGGACCCCACTACATCCAATGCACCGGCCGTCGACGACTGGTTCCGCAGGAGCGAAGAGGTCTGGGAAACGGTCCACCAGAGGATCACTGAAAGCAACGCTAGGACCAAACGGTTTGCAGACCGCAGAAGGAGTGAGGGTCCTTCCTACCAAGTCGGAGACCAGGTCTGGCTCTCCACCAGAGACCTTCGGGTACCCGGCAGCAAGAATCTGGGTGCGAAGTACATTGGACTGTACCCCATAGTTAAGAGAGTGAACGACGTGACGGTGACACTAGGACTACCCCCCCGACAGAGAATCTCACCATCCTTCCACGTCTCCCTCCTCAAACCCTTCAAACCCGGTCCCCTTGACAGTGAACCCCACCAACGCATCTCTAGAGAACTCCCCCACGACCGTCCCACGTACACCGTCAACCAAATCCTTGACTCACGCCGGACTGACTCAGGACTGGAGTACTTGGTCGACTGGGAGGGGTACGGTCCTGAAGAACGTTCTTGGACTAGACGGATGGACATACTGGACAAGACGATACTCGACCAGTACCACCTGACACCCTGACCGTCCTGCTCCTCGTCCCAGAGGAAGACCCCCTCGCACAACGGCCCGCAGAGGTAGGCTCCCGGGCTCCCTACCCAGCAGACCTAGGGGTCGCCCACGCCAGAGTCCCCTACCTGCCTCTGCTCCCCCTAGTACCAGCCAGCTTCGTCCGGCTGGCAATCAGGATACGGGTCTCCTGATCCCTCTGCCCCGTAGGCCCAGGGGTCGTCCCCGCTCCAGACCACGTCCTGATCACGGCCCATCACCTGTTTCCCTTCCCGTTCCGGGCAGAGCCACCCGCAGCACCCGTTCCCATCCCGACCCTCCCCGAGTTGGTTCCGGTAGGTCGTCTCCTGTTGCCCCCGGTGGTGCCCCCTTGACGACCTCTTCGGGGGGGGGGCTATGTAAGAAATCCGGGTTCTGCATCTGTCTCTCCTGCACGCTCTGCCACTCGCCCTCTTAGCCCCGCCTTTTAGTTTCGCTCTCGCTCCGTCACCAGGTGAGGCTAATTTGTTTGATGGGTCGTTTACCTTATTTAAGCTCTGTCTTCACACGGGACGGATCGCGAAGTATTGTCCCTGTTATTCATACATACCGAGCGATTCTTTGGCTGCTATTCTCTCTGCTTTGTGTCTCGTAGTATATCTGGTCTCGGTGAGTGCTTGTCTGTTTATGTTAGCTGTGTGTTAGCATCTGCGCCCTCACTTCCGTGTTTAGGTTAGTCTCTGTCGTTGTATGAGTGGACGTCTGTGTTTTTCTGTGATCGCTCCCCGGTGTTTGTCTAATCCTCTTTCTGTTTTCAGTGTTCATCCTGTCCCTAGTGTCCTGCGTCCCGGGAGCGATCGCTGTCTGTCCGCTCAGGTGGTAATTATATCTGTGTTTTATTTTGTTATTGGTTTGGCTCGGTGTTGTGCTCTGCCCAGTCCTCCGTCCAGGTTCCACACCCCGGCCTGGGTCCAGCTGGCAACGCCCCCCCTCGCACAATCCTCCTCCTGCACTACCCTACCTCTGCCTTGCTCTTCAATAAATACCCTTTGTTCTGCATCCACGTCTCCAGAACTATCTTTACAGACTATTTGTGACATGAATAAATTTCTGCACTTCATTTATATGTCTGCTTCAAATTTTATATGACTGCCTGCATTGGAACTGAGATGTATAAAGTTAAAGTGTTAAAGATATATGCTCCATTGTTCACACTGACATCTATAATAAAACATGTGTAATGATTAAAAAGTGATGATCAGTGATAACTCAGGTTCAGTTCTATCCGACTGGAGGAGTTTGAGGACAGACTGAGAACTGAGGACAGAACTGAACAAGTTACCTCTGATTGATTAAAATCGACACAATCTTTAAGTACAGTTAACACTTTACATAATTGGTCCATGATTAAGTATTGTGTTGTGATTGTGTTGGTATTAAACGCTATAAATACTTACACAGCTTTTCTGGAAGCTTTGATGACTGGTAGCAGCTTCTGAACACATTCATCTGATTTAAAATAGTGACTCAAATTAAACTCCTCCAGATTTTCTTCTGAGTTCAGCAATACAAAGACCAGAGCTGACCACTGAGCAGGAGACAGCTTCACACCATGAAGACCTCTTTTAAGGTACATTTGTACTTCCTGTACTAGAGACTGATCATTCAGTTCATTCAGACAGTGGAGCAGATTGATGGATTTCTCTGGAGAGAGATTCTCACAGAGCTTCTTTTTGATGTACTTGATTATTTTCTTTCTGTAATCAGGGCTATTTCCTGTCTGCGGCGATAGATCTTGTAAGAGAGACTGGTTGGAATTCAGTGAGAGACCCAGAAGAAAGCGGAGGTAAAGGTCCAGGTGTCCATTCTCACTGTGTATAGCCTTGTCTATTTCACCGATTACACTCTTCAAAATGTTGGATGTGTCATTTTTGTTTACAGATCTAAACACAGAATTGAAGGGATAAGCTGCATTATTTCGGATGACTGTAATAAATGTGAATAAAGCAGCCAGAAACTCCTGAACACTCAGATGTATGAAGCTGAAGCTCTTCCCCAGCTGCAGTTGAAACTCCTCTCTGAAGATCTGGGTGCAGACTCCTGAGTACACTGATGCATCTTTAACATCAATCCCACACTCTCTCAGATCTTCCTCATAGAAGATCAGGTTTCCTTTCTCCAGCTGTTGGAAAGCCAGGTCTCCCAGAGCCAATAAACACTTTTTGCTCTGCTGAAGATCAGGCTCAGGTTTCTCATGGTACTTTTGATTCTTGTGTTTGATCTGAAAGATCAGGAAGTGGGTGAACATCTGAGTCAGAGTTTTGGGGATCTCTCCACTCTCTGTGTCGCCCAGTATTCTCTCTAGAACAGAGGCTGAAATCCAGCAGAAGACTGGGATGTGACACATGATGTACAAGCTTCTTGAAGACTTGATGTGTGAGATGATTTGAATGGACAGACTCTGATCATTGATTCTCTTCTTAAAGTATTCCTCTTTTTGAGGATCACTGAACCCTCGTACCTCTGTTACCTGGTTTACACACTCAGGAGGAATCTGATTGGCTGCTCCTGGTCGAGAGGTGATCCAGAGGAGAGCAGAGGGAAACAGATTCCCCTTGATAAGGTTTGTGAGCAGTACATCCACCGAGGCTGGTTCTGTTACATCACACAAGAGCTTATTGTTCTGGAAATTCAGAGGAAGTCGACACTCATCCAGACCATCAAAGATGAAAATCACTTTGTGCACATCACAGAGTGTTGATCCTAATTCTTTTATTTCTGAGAAAAAGTGATGAAGAAGCTTCAGCAGACTTAGTTTCTTCTGCTTTATTAAATTCAGCTCTCTAAAAGGAAGTGGAAACATGAAGGTAACATCCTGGTTTGTTTTCCCTTCAGCCCAGTCCAGAATGAACTTCTGCACTGAGACTGTTTTTCCAATTCCGGCTACTCCTTTAGTCAGTACAGTTCTGATGGACGTGTCTTTGAAGAGGTCGTTACATTTGATGGCTTTCTCCAGTGTTGTTTTTTTCCGGGATGCTGCTTCAATCTGTCTCACCTCATGTTCATTATTGATCTCTGTACTGTATCCCTCTGTGATGTAGAGCTCTGTGTAGATCTCATTCAGAAGTGCTGAACTTCCATGATGTGCGATTCCTTCATTTATTCTCTTATATTTCTCTCTCAGTTTGGACTGGAGTTTGTGTTGATGCACAGATACCAGCCCTAATAACACAAGAATATTATAGGTATATAAATCAAGAATCACATTCACTATCCATCAGAATAAAAAATAATATAAACTAAATAATTAAGAACTAAAACATCTAAACTATACAAATATAGAGAAATTTAACTGTTTATTATCAAATAGATTTACTATCATTAGCAGCAGATATGAACTAAAAATGAAGGTCCAGAGTTTTAAGAGCAAAAGACACATTCAGATAAATAAACTTAAATATTTATAGTTGTGCTCAAAAGTTTACATACCACAGCAGAATTTTTGCTTTCTTGGCCTTTTTTTAAAGAATATGACGATAACATAAAAACTTTTTTTTTCACTCATGGTTAGTGGTTGGGTGAAGCCATTTATTGTCTTTTCTCTTTTTAAATCATAATGACAACCAAAACATTCAAATGACCCTGACCAAAAGTTCACATACGCTGGTTATTTCGGCCTAATATCATGCACAGAAGTTGACACAAATGGGTTTGATTGGCTACTTGAGGTCAATTCCCACCTGTGACCTGTTTGCTTGTAATCAGTGTGTTTGCATCAAAGCTGAGTGAGTTTCTGGGATGCCGACAGACTTTTATCCAGTCACTGACATTTCTGGCTTGTGAGTCAAAGGGAAAGCAAAATAATTGCCATCCTACAATATGCCAACCAGCACATAGACAAGCCTCAAAACTTCTGGACCTAAGTAAATTGGAGTGATGAGACCAAAATCAAATGTTTCAGCCACAACAATAAACGTTACATTTGGAAAGGTGTCAACAAAGCCTATGATGAAGGGAACACCATTGTTACTGTAAAGCATGGAGGTGGATTGCTGATGTTTTGGGCATGTTTGAGCAACAAAGGGTCAGGAAACTTGGTCAAAGTTAAAGGAAAATGAATGTAGCACGTTATCTTCAATTACGGGAGGCAAATTTGCACTCATCAGTCCAGAAGCTGTGCATGGGATGCAATTAGATGTTTCACCATGACAATGATCCAAAACACAACGCCAAGTCAACCTGTCATTGGCTACAGCAAAACAGAGTGAATGCTCTAGAGTGGTTATCTTAGTTCTCTGACCTCAGGATCATTGAGCCACTCTGGGCAGATCTCAAGCAATCAGTTCATGCAAGACAGCCCAGGAATTTACAGGAACTGGAGGTTTTTTTACAAGATGAATGGGCAGTTTTACCATCTGAGAAAATAAAGCACCTCACCACAAAAGACTTCATGCTGTCATTGATGTTAGAGGGGGCAATGCATGGCACTAAAACTGGGGTATGTGAACTTTTGATCAGGGCCATTTGGATGTTTTTGTTTATAACTATTATAACATTATAATTTAAAAACAAAAAACACAGTCATTTGACAAAAATGGCTTTACCCAACCACTAACCATTAGTGGAAAAAAAGCAAAAATTCTACTGGGGTATGTAAACTTTTGAGCACAACTGTGTAGATCTATTTAAAATTACAGAGATTGAATCTGAAATATGAAATATCTTACTGTTCTGTAATAATGCAACAAGATCTGATTGGTTCATCTTCCTCAGTACATGCAGGGTGATCTTCATCACTCCCTTTCTAACACTCTTCTGATCATCTTCATCCTCCACCTTCATCCCAGAGCTTACTGGGTAATCTGGAATTAGGAGTTTCTTAAAGCTCATCAGCTCTTTCTTTAACAAAGTGATGACTTTGTGCTCAAGCTCCTGATAAATGAACAGTGTTGATTTAACGTGAGAGTATTATATACAGAAGGAGATTAAAAGATCAGACAGAATTTAACATTAGATAAACTATACTGACCATTACAAATTGGATTAGAACTTTTTTTTTTACTTTTGCAATAAACCATATTGTAAAAGTAGTTTACTTTTGGTAATGTTTACTTTTAGAGCAGTTTCTTAAAGGAACAATATTTACTCATATCTCAATATAGTTAAGTAATTTATATTACTAATAATTATATCTACACTCATCTCATTAATTGTTCAAGCTTCATATGAAATGATATTCATTTGTTTACTGCTTTACTGTATGATTCTTTAGATAAAGTGATCATTTTGCCTACAGTGCTTACACACAGAGGAATTTTTCCTCCACATTTAACCTATTCGTACAGTGAAACACACATATTGTAACAGGTGCCTAGGGCACCTGTCACCTGTTCTGTTGTTCTGTTCGGTTCTTTGAGTTAATTAACTTTCATTGAGGGTCGTTAGTTTAGTTAATTAACTCGTTCTTTTTATTGTTTTGTTTTGTGCACGTGGTCGGGTGTTTATGTATTTATTTCCTGTGTTCCCCTTCCTCAGTGCATGTCATTTTTATGTTCGCTCTTTTGTACCTCTGTGTGTTTTGGTGTCCTTACACCTTTAATAAAGCCCGTTATTCTGCTACCTGCGTGCCTGGCTCCCTTCAGCGCGTTAAGGCGCTGCGGCTCTGCGCTTCATACGCGCAGCCGCTTTAGTTCGAGGTAGGCAAGTGTGACATAACAACGTGCCAATAATATTTTGGGGAGCCGAGAGCCCAGGTAAGCCTTTTTAAAATTTTTCTTTGCGGGGGCCGTAACCCTCTTACTCGCGGCACCCTCCGTCGTGTCCGCGAGTATGCCGGTATGCGCTGCCCGCTGATGATGAGTGGTTATGGAGGCGTGGATACGAGTCGCTCTGCGCAGAGGAGGGTCTCGATCTGATCGAGATCTCCGATGACGAGGCGGGCGAGTCGTACCTGTATTGGCTGAAGGAATACAAACAGAACATCAGCTCAAAGTTCAGTAAATATGAATGCGTGGTGATGGGCGGGGGGGGGTAGGCAGGCAAAGATTGAATAGACGAATGACGGTTAAAGTCAGGTTGTCAGCCTGACCTTAACCAAACATACGCCCCTAAAATGTGCACATTCAGCACGTTCATTCCAGGAACTGAGACATCAGACCTGGTAAATGAGACTCATAGACGCCTAATTGTCAACAACCCCACTAAAAGAAAGGGCAGTATGATCACCTTTCAGATGCCCTCGACCTAGATGCTCTAGGAGAACAGCAGAGATAGGGGTGGGTTTTCAGGATAAATAGGGTTAGAAACTGGACTTCTGGACTCTGGCTGGGAGAGGTTTGCTGTTGTGCGAAAGTCAGAGTCGACCGCGGTCTTGGGCTTATTTTGGAAGAACACACTTCTTTATCTTGGTTTGTCTTAAATAAACCACTTGATTCGAGTATCTACCAAAGTCTGCATCGTGGTTTTTCGACTCCTCCAGAAAAAGGTTCATCGTGGAAATTGAGATTTCCTAACAGGCATATTCTGCCTATACGAACCCTCCTTAACTCTGAGGAGTTCTGGAATGACTCTCCAGTCCAGTTTCTGAAGCCCCCCGTTGCGAGATCCAGACGTGGAACGCGCCGCCGGCGTGGAGCCAAAACGCAGCGTGCACGCTGCGCAGCTGCTGAGCTCGGTACGTGCGCCGCGGGCCAGTCACGTGATGCGGCCGCGCTGGATCGCGGTGTGTCTGAGTCGCGCTGCGAGGGGGCGGTACCGGAGCCACCGCTAGAGTTTATAAATGTGGATGCATGTGGCGTGAATGTGGTCCATCCCCTTGTCTCGTCTGTCCAGTCTGTCTTCCCCATGTTGTATACGTCTGTTGCTCTGTCTTTGGGTGTAGCGCTGGGGGTATACAGTGGGTTGCAAAAGTATTCATACCCCTTGAACTTTTCCATATTTTGTCACATTACAACCACAAACATAAATATATTTCACTGGAATTTAATGTGAAAGACCAACACAAAGTGGTATACAATTGTGAAGTGGAAGGAAAATTATACATGAATCAACATTTTTTTTACAAATAAAAAACTGAAAAGTGCGACGTGCAAAAGTATTCAGCCCCCTTGAGTCAATACTTTGTGGAGCCACCTTTTGCTGCAATTACAGCTGCAAGTATTTTAGGGTATGTCTCCACCAGCTTTGCACATCTAGTGACTGAAATTCTTGCCCATTCCTCCTTGCAAAACAGCTCAAGCTCAGTCAGATTCGATGGAGAGCGTTTGTGAACAGCAGTTTTGAGATCTTGCCACAAATTCTCAATTGGGTTTTGGTCTGGACTTTGACTGGGCCATTCTAACACATGAATATTCTTTTTTTTAAACCACTCCATTGTAGCTCTGGCTTTATGTTTAGGGTCGTTGTCCTGCTGGAAGGTGAACCTCCGCCCCAGTCTCAAATCTTTTGCTGACTCCAATAGGTTTTCTTCCAAGATTGCCCTGTATTTGGCTCCATCCATCTTCCCATCAACTTTGACCAACTTCCCGGTCCCTGCTGAAGAGAAGCACCCCCAGAGCATGATGCTGCCACCACCATATTTGACAGTGGGGATGGTGTTTTCAGAGTGATGTGCAGTGATATTTCTCCGCCACACATAGCGTTTTGCATTGTGGCCAAAAAGTTCAATTTTGGTCTCGTCTGACCAAAGCACCTTCTTCCACATGTTTGCTGTGTCCTCAACATGGCTTCTGGCAAACTGCAAACGGGACTTCTTATGGTTTTCTTTTAACAATGGCTTTCTCCTTGCCACTCTTCCATAAAGACCACATTTGTGTAGTGCACGACTAATTGTTGTCCTGTGGACAGTTTCCCCCACCTGAGCTGTGGCTCTCTGCATTTCATCCAGAGTCACCATGGGCCTCTTGGCTGCCTCTATGATCAGTGATCTCCTTGTTCGGCCTGTAAGTTTAGGTGGACGGCCTTGTCTTGGCAGGTTTACTGTGGTGCCATACTCTTTCCATTTCCGGATGATGGATTGAACAGTGCTCCGTGAGATGTTCAAAGCTTTGGAAATCTTTTTATAACCTAAGCCTGCTTTAAACTTCTCCAAAACCATATTCCTAACCTGTCTGGTGTGTTCTTTGGACTTCATGATGCTGTTTGCTCCCCAATATTCTCTTAACCAACATCTGAGGCCGTCACAGAGCGGCTGTATTTGTACTGAGATTAGATTACACACAGGAGGACCCTTTTGAGTCATTAGCACTCATCAGGCAACTTCTGAATGCAATTGGTTGCACTCAGGGAAAAGGGGGCTGAATACTTTTGCACGTCGCACTTTTCAGTTTTTTATTTGTAAAAAAAATGTTGATTCATGTATAATTTTCCTTGCACTTCACAATTGTATACCACTTTGTGTTGGTCTTTCACATTAAATTCCAGTGAAATATATTTATGTTTGTGGTTGTAATGTGACAAAATATGGAAAAGTTCAAGGGGTATGAATACTTTTGCAACCCACTGTACCTGTACTGTGTGCAGGATGGCGATCCCGAGGCGGAGGTCCACCCTGCGTGCGTGCCCACCGAGGTCCACCCAGCGTGTGTGCCTGCCGAGGTCCAGCCAGCGGGCGAATCCGCCGAGGGCCCTCCTGCGTGCGTTCCTGCCGAGGTCCCCCCGGCGTGCATTCCTGCCACGGACCCACCAGCATGCACACCTGTCGTGGGTCCTACGGTGCATGCCGCCCAGCCCATTGACAAGGGGCCGCACGCCGCCGAGCCCATCCACAAGAGGCCGCACGCTGCCGAGCCCATCCACAAGGGGCCGCACGTCGCCGAGCCCGTCCACTAGGGGCCGTACACAGCAGAGCCTGTACACAAGGGGCCGCCGCACGCCGCCCAGCCCGTCCACCAGGACCCCCCCCCCGGGATTTTTTACGCGACCGCAGGGGCGCGGGTACTGTAACCTGTCACCTGTTCTGTTGTTCTGTTTGGTTCTTTGAGTTAATTAACTTTCATTGAGGGTCGTTAGTTTAGTTTTAACTCGTTCTTTTCATTGGTTTGTTTTTTGCACGTGGTCGGATGTTTATGTATTTATTTCCTGTGTTCCCCTTCCTCAGTGCACGTCATTAGTTTTATGTTCGCTCGTTTGTACCTCTGTGTGTTTTGGTGTCCCTAAACCTTTAATTAAGCCCGTTATTCTGTTACCTGCGTGCCTGGCTCCCTTTAGCGCGTTAAGGCACTGCGGCTCTGTGCTTCATATGCGCAGCCAGTTTAGTTCGAGGTAGGCGAGTGTGACACACATACATATACACAAAATCAGTGAAGTAAGCACACATGCCCGGAGTGGTGCACAGCCTTGTACATGGCACCCAGGGAGCAAGTGAGGTTCGTCGCCTTGCCCAAGGGTACTTTAGCCATGGCAGCTGGGGAGACTGGGAATCGAACTTGACTTAAATGCTCTGTGTCATGAGTGTAATTTGGCCATAGCACATGGTGCTCATTTAAACTAGATGTGTTTTAAATTGTTGTTCCTTTAATTTATTTATAATATAGCGTGTGCTCATTTTCTGAGGTCCACATTGGTGTGCAAGATAGGTGCAGTAAGATTGGCGTCCCATCTAAAGTATATTATAGGTTGTATGCATGTAATGAACAAAATGAGTGATGCAGAACAATTATTGTGATTTAGGGTGATTTACCTGTTTTTGCAAATTAACCCAACTGTGTTCCACCAGTGTGTTAAGAAGTACTGAAGTCCCTAACTTAAGTAAAAGTACTACTAATATTGTAAAATAATTACAAAATTTAAAGAATTATTTTTTTTAGTCAAGTAGAATTATAAAAGAAATGCAGGTGCATGTACTTAAACTTCAAAAAGTGAACCCAAAAAGTCATCAGAAATATTTGTATTTTAATGGGCCCTGACATGTTTGAATGTTCTAAAGTGCAAAACAATGAACCAAAGCAGTGGTTGAATTGTAGCCTGTGGGACATAACGTCCCAGTGGGGAAAGAAATCAGAGAGGCAATAGGACCTAGCAGGAAGCGCTGCCGCTAGACTAATTAACGCGAGTATATATTGAGCTCCCTAGTGACCCGTAGCGGGTCAGCATTGGGAGACGTGTGCGCCGAACGTCAGTCTGGAGTTTCCGACTGTTGGTCCTGCTTGTAGTGTGTGGGATTTACCCGCAGGAGAAACGCTGAATTCAGTGCTGAGAATTTGTTCTGGGTATGTTTGTAACCTGTTTGAAACCTTTCTTTTCTGTTTTAGATTGTGGCTGTCAGACAGGTGTGTAAGCCCACTTTTAGCTCAGTTCATGTGTGGCATTTTGGGTGAACAACAATGGTGATTTTGGTGTGGAAATAGATACCTGGGTGTGAAGATCAAAATGTAATAATATATTGATTGTGGTGATTTATTTATATACTGGGCTATGGGTTTTGGCTTTTACCGGGAGTACATGCTTCATGTTTTACATTGTTGAAATTCTAGAGCTTTCTAAGGGGAAACGTATAAATGTGTAATTGATATTTGGTTGATTTTGTTTTAAATAAAGTTATTGTATTCAGCAGCTGTGTAATCGTTTGAGTGAACCGTTGCGGGGAACAGCATAATTAAATAGGGTTCTCCCACCCTTTAGTATCAGGGAGTGGCATAGTTTTCATCTGCTTGGGTTTAGTCATACAGGCCACAGAATAATAACTGTCAGTGTACTGATTATGAATATTGAACAATACAATAATGAACTCATGTATAGTTGTATGAATTCAAAGTGCAGCTAGATGTTAGGACTGGATGTCATCAGTCTCTCAGTATAATGCTTTACAGTTGAGGACATCATTAACCAGCGGATAATTAACTTAAAAGTCAGCTAATTAATATAAAATAAAGTTTTTAAGGTGTACTCCCTTCCGTAAGTCTTACATTTTAACATTAATTAGCAGGTTGGCGCTCAACACAAGTTAGATTTAGAACTCAGAACTACTGTTAAAGCAACTGTATCTATAAATGTATAAAGTACATCATGGTAGCACATTTCAACAAGGTAGATCTGCTGGACCTAAAGTAAATAATAGCACACGTACGTCAATGTGCTTTTTCAAATTTGACAGTGAATTCTTAAATCACATGAGCTCTTGCTTCTTTGGCAAACACAGAAAGCATCTCATAGTCAGGACGTGTTTATTGAGCCATTGAGGCCAAATAATATTTTTTATGAATGCTGTTGTTTTTCAGGTGATGTATTGATACTGGCGGTGGCTTAGTGGTTAGCACATTTGCCTCTCAGCACTAGGGATTCCTGGTTCGAATCCCCATCTGGGTGGAGTTTCCATGTTCTCCCCGTGTCTGCGTGGGTTTCCTCCAGGTTCTCCGGTTTCCTCCCACAGTCCAAAAACATGGATCAAGTCAAATGAGTTCTCCAAATTGCCCCATATAGAGTGTGTATGCATGCGTGTCTGTGTGACTGAGTGTGTGCCCAGTGATAGATTGGCGCCCTGCCCTGGGTGTATCTGCCCAGCACCCGAAACTTTCTCCCCTGAATGGGCATGGGGAACCCCCCGCGACCCTAATATAGGGTTAAAAGTGGAAGATAATGAATGAATGAATGAATGTATTGATACTATCAATAGCGTTAGACTCCAGTTTCTAAAGTATTTTTAGTTTTCCCCCTTTCACTTTGTCTGTCACACCTCCTGCCTCCACAGTTTAGCATCAAATAGGATTCCGATTTCAACGTCATAAGCAGCATTAGCAGATTAAAACATACATAAATAAAGTGATAAATTCAACCTATAAATAAATTTACTTAAAATAAAGTAACAAATTGAAAATGTAAGTAAAACATACAGGTAATTTTTTAAATGAAGTGAGTAGAAGTAAAAAATTATTAAGTAATGAAAATACTTGTGAGAAATCCAGGTTCTGCTTCTGTCTCTCCGTCACGCTCTGTCACTCGCTCTCTTAGCCCCGCCTTCTAGTTCCGCTTTCGCTCCGTCACCAGGTGAGGCTAATTTGTTTGATGGGTCGTTTACCTTATTTAAACTCTGTTTTCACACTGGACGAACGCGAAGTATTGTCCCTGGTCTCCATACATACCGAGCGATTTTTTGGCTACTGTTCTCGATCTGTTCTTTCTGCGTTTAGTCCTGTGGTGTATCTGGTCTCAGTGAGTGTGCGTCTGTTTGTGTTAGCGTTTGTTAGCATCTGTGCTCTCACCTCTGTGTTTAGGTTAGTCTGTGTTGTTGCATGAGTGGATGTCTGTGTGATTCTGTGATCGCTCCCTGTGTCTTGTTTAAACCTCTTTCTGTTTTCAGTGTTCCCCCTGTCCCTAGAGTCCTGCGTCCCGGGAGCGATCGTCGTCTCTGTCCGTCCGCTCAGGTGGTTCGGCTTCGGCCGGTTGGGGCGGAGTTCGCTCTCACCCTAGCTCGCTCCGCTGGCGTGTCACCACCTGAGGGCGTCCGTGTCTCAGTGTTCACCCAGCATACTAACGTTTCCAACCTGTTTACTAATCCTCTATCGGTGAACTAACCTTGTTTTCTCCCCTGTGCATTAACCACCTTGCTGTCTCCCCGTCCCTTATATGTTGCAGTTTCGTTCTGAGCCGATCTTCATCCCGTTCAGTTCACCGTACCTCTTTGAGCACTTTCAGCACGTATTCTTCCTTCAGGTTTTTGTCTAGCACTCTCTTTGACACGCCTGTCCTTTCTATCGTAGGGTTTGTTATTTTGTCTACTCTAGACAACCTCACTAGACCTTTCCGCTTTTCATCACGCATAGCCAGTGTAGGGTTCTCTTTCTACAGCGTTACTATTATATCTGTGTGCTTTGTTTTGTTTGGTTGTTCTTTTTGCTCGGTGTTGTGCTCTGCCCAGTCCTCCGTCCAGGTTCCACACCCCGGCCTGGGTCCAGTTGGCAACACCCCTCTCCATCAATACTCCTCCTGCACCACCCTACCTCTGCCTTGCTCATCAATAAACCCTATTTGTTCTGCATCCACGTCTCCAGACCACTCCTTACGGCCGATTTGTGACAATACTGATACCTTAAACTTTAATAATGATGATGATTAAATTTAATGTAATAGTGGGTTAGTTACTGTAACTGTCATCATTTACAGTGACTTGCAGTGTATTTGTTTCTGCTGAAGCTTTTATAATCTGTACTTTATTAAAAATTACAATCTCATTGTCGGTTGTTTATACTATATAGTGTGTAATGTTGTAGATATGAAAATTTACAGCAGATGAAACACACAAACTCACCTGAAATATGAGCTCCAGCTGATTTCTGCCAGAGGTTTTGGATTCACTGCTAAACAAAAAGCATTAAGTTCAAGGTCAAATAATTAATACAGCTTTATTACATAAACAAAAGCACATTCAATATTGTAGAACATAATTCCTCATATAAATATAAAGAATAACGAAAATAAATGTAATAGGACTAAATAATTCATTCAATTGACTAATTCACAAAGGTTCATGCAGCAGGTGAATGGATTTATTCATTCAGATGATATGGTTTATCAAAATGGAAGAAATAACTTAAATATCAGCAGATGGCAACATTGAATTACCTAAAAAACAAATCCTTTACATGAAAAGCTCTGGTTTAAATGTCCAGATTATTGAAAATATAATAACAATGTCAGACGGTTAAGTCTGTTCTTTTGTTTTTCGGTTTCTGTGTATTTGGGATTAGGTAATTAGCTGTCTTGTCTGGGTGTTTTAGTTAATTAGCTGTTCAGTCCGGGTCGTTTTAGTTAATTAACTTCTCTGTTTGATTGGTCTGTGGGTGCACGTGATGGGAGGTGTCGGTGTATTTAGTTCCGCTGTTTCTTGTCGTCCGTGCGCGTCTTCGATTTTATGTTGCACCTGTCTCGATGTACCTGTGTGTTTGGTGTTTTAGCACCCTAATAAACTCGCTGTTCGTACTACCTGCGTGCCTGGCTCCCTTCTGCGCGTTAGAGCGCTGCGGCTCTGCGCGTTGCAGCCGCGCTTAGTTCCAGGCAGACAGGTGTGACAGTCAGAATGCTGAATGCTGAATAAAAAACATGAAGTAACACATCTCCACCCTCCCCATCACTTTCCATCATTCTGCCTTCCTCCTGCTTTCTAGACACCTAGGCATGTTTAATTAACTTCATCTCAACTAATTGACTATTTTCTCTCCTGGTACTGATTTAAATAATATATCATAAGGGCAACATGGTGGCTAAGTGATTAGCACATTCTCCTTTTAGTGCTGGGGACTCCTGGTTCGAATCCCAATCTGGGTTTCCATGTTCTCCCCATGTCCGTGTGGGTTTTCTCCGGTTTCCTCCCACAAAAGTCCAAAAACATGGACCAAAAGTAAATTGAATGTTTTAAATTGCCCCATATAGAGTATGTATTTGTGTGTGTGTGTGTGGGTGTGCGAGTGAGTGTGGTGGGCAGATACAAATGTCCTAGGTGTACCTGCCCAGCACCCGAAACGTTCTCCCCTGGATGGGCATGGGGAACCGCCCCACCAAAAGATAATGAATGAATGTTTACCTAAAACAATTAAACTGATTTACTTAATTTTATTTTGATAAATGCATAACTTACTATTATGAAAATAACTGAAAAATGCAAAAAATAATGAAAATACGATTTTAGTTGCTGGTTTAATTTTTGTAGAATCACATAACACTACAGCTGTAAGATCTACAGGTCACTGAGAACCTATACAACAAAATAAACAAGCTTCATCTTATGTGGTACTGAGTATAAGACTAAGATTAAGAAGCAAAAATATAAGGAATCATTTTTACCTCTGATCAGTAGAACACTCTTCTTTACTGAAGTTTAGTGGCTCAACCATGGACTGGTCACTCTTCAAGGACACAGAGCTGGGTTCAGGTGAATCTGATCTCTTAACCTGATTCAGACTAAAACACATTCATACATTAATGATAAGATAATGAAGAATAAATAGCACAGAAATGATGTCCTCTGTCTGGAAGGAGGGGTTGATGACGTCACTGTGGTTTTAATGTGAGGATTAGAAACTCAGTTAAACTGAACAAGAAAACAAACTAAAGTTAAACTACATTTACATTTTGCCTCTCAAGCAGCACTTGTGAATCAGAATGTTTTTATTCAGGATGTAGAGAGAAATGTATTTATTGTGGTTCCACATCAGGTACAAAATAATACTCTAACACTACAGAACATCCACCCATCCATTATCTTTCCATGCCCATCTAAGGGAGAATGTTTCGGGCACTGGGCAGATAGACCCAGGACAGGGTGCCAATCAATGTGTGGGCACACACTCACTCACTCAGACACACTCACAAACACACACTATATGGGGTAATTTGGAGAATTCAATTGACCTTCATCCATGTTTTTGAACTGTTGGAGGAAACCGGAGAACCCGGAGGAAACCCACACAGACACAGGGAGAACATGGATTTGAACTGTGAATCCCCAGCGCTGAGAGGCGAACGTGATAACCACGAAGCCACCGTGCTGCCCACTACAGAACACAGTACAGTACATTACACAACATGTTATACAATACAGAACTATGTATTACAGGATGGATTCAGATTAATCTGAAAACTGTAGTAATGTGATACCATCTAAACAAGCAATTTTTAATGTCCTTTATTTATTCCTTAGTTAGATTTATTATTTGAAATACTTATGTCACACTATTCTGTTCTGCATATTTGTTTTTTTGTTTGTTGTACTTTATTTAGTTGGCTGCATGTTGATGCATCCCTTGTGGGACTGTTTATAAACTTCATCTTATGTTCATCCCAGCTGTCTGTGTGAACTGCCATCCGGGCACAGTGCAGGCGCTATTTACTAATGTACAATAAATTTACCTACTGTCAACCCTCATGAGAAAGACATGAATACTTCACACAGTAAGGACACTTGTCAACCCCAATTTCAGAAATCAAATCCACAACCTTCTTGCTGTGAGACTAACCACTGTGCCACTGTATATGGAAGGCAATACAAAACAACACAAGAGACAGTAATACTTTATAAAATGTATTAATATAATCATAACTAAAGCAATACTAAAAGCCAGCCACCCATACAGTTAATAATACATTGCATGGCACATGACTCATGATGCAGAGTATATCAGTGAGCCCAACCTGCAAAAAATTAATAAAATATATTTTTTAAAAAGGTTTAATCATACGTAACTGCAGATATGGGATATCTAATGTGATGTTGAAACTAATGGAAAGACCCTGCAATGTAGCAGGTCTGAATCTTCAGACTGTGAGCTTATGTACTTTGAGTGCTGGAAACATAACTGGCAGCAGGTGAGGTCACATCTTTACCAGATACACCATGAAGGAGCAAAAGCATTGCTGCCTCATTTCACATGTAGAAAAAAATGCTCTAGTCACTTATGATAATATTAGGAATACACTTAGGTTTAAGTTTCTGTTCTGTTCACGTGGGTAAATAGTTCTTGAATAGTTCTTAATAATTGTGAGGTGTATTGTCAGTATTGTCAAAAATTTAAAAGTGGCGCGTGCAATATTATTCTGCCCCCTTACTTTCAGTGCAGCAAACTCAGAAGTTCAGTGAGGACCTCTGAATGATCCAATGTTGACCTAAATGACTGATGATGATAAATAGAATCCACCTGTGTGTAATCAAGTCTCTGTATAAATGCACCTGCTCTGTGATAGTCTCAGAGTTCTGTTTAAAGCACAGAGAGCATCATTGTGGAGAAGTTTAACGCTGATTTGGATTCAAAAAGATTTTCCAAGCTTTAAACAACTCAAGGAGCACTGTGCAAGCGATCATATTGAAATGGAAGGAGTATCAGACCACTGCAAATCTACCAAGACCCTGTTTATGATGATCTTACCTTTGTTTCATCTTTAAGTCCTCAGTTTCAGAGAGTCTCTTATTGGTGGTCATGTTTCCTCATACAGTTAATAATTCCTCATATCACCTGTAAACCTGAAACCCATAATTAAATGCAATCATCACAGATAAAACCACAGTGTTTCTACGGACAAAAGTAACAGGACACAGCTCTTATTTAATGAATGAAAGCTTTTATTATATATTTATTAACCACCAAAAATTCAGATTTGTAGCTAAAACATCCTAATACCAATTGAACAAGTTTAACAATTTAGTGAAGTCATGTTCTGTTTCAGCATAAAGATACAAATGGGTGAGTTTGGTGTGAAAGAGCTTGAATGGCTGACACAGAACTCTGACCTCAACCCCATCACACATCAAACCAGAACAAAAAAGTTAGGTTCATGTCCACCATCAGGTAGATAAAGGGGCAAAAGTTCAAAGACGTACTAAATAATCTTTTAGAAAGTTTTCCAGAAGAGTAAAATTTACTACAAATTTACTACAAAAAAAGAACACGTTGGTGTTCTAATATGTGTCCATACAGTTTATATTGTTTATAATCATTTAAGTTCAGTTTAAACCATTTGGTATTTCATAGCCTCAACACCAGCGCATGTTTACTTAATGATTTATTTTAATAAATAACTATTAAATAACTAATAAATAAATATTAAATATTAAATAAATATTAAAATAAATATTTAAATAAATAATAAATAACTAATCATTTTAATGACTTTTTTAAATAAATCATTAGTGACATTCTCATTTCAGTATTTGTAAATTTTATTACCTCTGTTTTATTTGTGGGGTTATTTACTGATTTATTAAAAGCCTGAAAATAAACTAATAGGTTATAAATGCTGTAGATATAAATGAATGATTCTCAATCCTCTCCTGTAAGGTTCCTAACTTCCATCCAAAATGTACACACACTATTCCTCCATGCTTTTTCTGAACGTCTGCTGAACCACGTTTTTTTACAGTAGGTTTGCATTGACGTCCCTATTCTGAGTGTTTAACCTTCAGTAAAGAAGAAACACCGCATTTAAAACGAATAAAGTTATTAAACTGCGGGTGAATCGTGTATTTGTTGTTTCTAACTATAATTTAGTTATATTTAATATATTATTGATTCAGTTTGTAGTTGTATATCGTGTTGTTATTAAAACTTCCGGCGCTCGAGCTTCAGCCAAATCCGTTATAAAACATACACAATAACTATAATACAGTATATAACAATCATGTCAGATTATAAACTGTTATTACAATATAATCTCATATCATCTAAACATTAAACACAGATTAAGATTCTTACAGCAATGTCTTCTTAGAGTACTGTTGTTTAATCCACTCGAAAAATAACGGTTCCTCTGTTCCGCTCTTACTTTCGATTTCACTCAGTGTAACGTTTAACTGTGTCTCCAGAGGGCGCTGTTTCCACCAGACCACTTCCTGCTCAGCGTTATCCAATATTAACTTTCCCATCGTTTTTTGGTGAGTCAATTACATTTATAAAGTTATTTATAATAAATAACAATATAGTGAAAAACATTATTATATAAGAATTGTGTAAAGGTTAAATGTATGTAAATATTAAAGGTTTGAATAATTATAGTATAACCAGTTTAAATCATCTATTGGTATGTTAAATTTAAATAAAGATGTTACAATGTCCTTAGTAAATCCATTTTATTCTTATTCTTATTTTATTATTATTATATAAATTCTTAAACACACTTTATTTTAATAATGTGTGGTGTCGACTTTTTCAATAATCTATTAAATTAACAGTAAAATGATTACATAATGTGTAAATAAAATATTAAACATGGATCAAGTCAATTGAATTCTCCAAATTGCCCCATATAGAGTGTGTTTGTGTGCATGTCTGTGTGAGTGTGTGCCCAGCGATAGATTGGTGCCCTGCCCAGCGCCCAAGACCTTCTCCCCTGGATGGGCATGAGGGGACCCTAATAGAGGATAAAGTGACCCTAATAGAGGACCCTAATAGAGGATAAAGTGGAAGATAATTGATGGATATAGTATTTATATAGAGAAACACTTTTTTTACTTTTAATGACACTTTATTTTGCCCTCAATGAATTATAGTGTAGATACAAATTTTTGTATCAATAAATAAATAAATGTACATTCGGGTAAAAACAGGTGCAAAGCAGAGCTTATCATCTGTAACTGAGCACACTGCTTCCCTGTAGCACCATATTGATTTGAAAGTGTCAAGATCATTCATACATTTACAAAAGTTAAAATCAAATAAAATTCTTGATCTGACCAGTCATCTGAAAATCTTGACTACATCAGAATCTGTTGCTTGTGCAGCTTTGTTTTTCCTGCTAATGTATACAGCCATTTTGCTTTGTCCTAAAATAAATTCACCAGTTGACATTTAAATTTCTGTTTTTTGACGTACTTAAAACCCTGGATAAAAACCTGTGGTGTAAAAATCACATTAAGAGCTTTTAAAACAAAACTTAAAATGATAAATGTATTCTAAAACAATTTAAAAAAGTGTGAAACACGTTTCTCTCTGGTGACAGAAAGGACACTGGTCATTAATATCTGGGTTTAAAACATAAATAAAAGCATTTACCATAATAATACTGTGAAAGATCCTCCACTGGAGGTCCCCCACCTGCTTGGTTAATGGTGGTTTGTACAGTGCTCTCCACTCTGGTCTTACGTCATTACCAATGCCTAGTGTTTCTCTCCATTGTGTGTCAGCTCTGTTCTCGGGTTTTTTCTTATTAAGAACAAGTACAATGGCTCTATAGAGGAGTTTCCCCGTTGCTGAACCCAGGTCCATGCCTTGTTCCTTTCCGTAGTCCAGTAGGGGCCCCTGGCAGTCCTCCAGTTTGGGGGTGATGGTGGTGTTGGGGAAACGATGCTCCCCTACTGGACTGACCTCCCCTGTTGCACAGCTCAGAAGTAGCATCCTTTCTCTGGAGGTGAGTGCTGACCTCCACCGCTGTGGAGCTGGGCGACAATGCGTGTAGACCTCACCTCATCCGTGCAGCAGGGTCCTCCGCCCAATCTAGTCCAGGTCCAGCAGCATTCAGTATGTGGCGCAGGATGTAGACTTTGAAGGAGATCAGCGTGCTGTGCAGCGAAGGGGAGGTGTTGATGTCCAGTCGGGATCCGAACACGAGGAGTTGCTCCAAGAGCCAATGCAAAGGCAGATCACCTTATAAAATCACGATCACGATATAAAATCCTAAAATCTTAAAAAGGCCACAATAAAAAACAGGCAAGCTGGTGATGTTCAGAGTGGTAATGTTTATTAAAAACAAAGTTCTGTCCAGACCCAGTCCACTCACGGTTTGCAGGATCCTGTATACCACTGCCCTCCATAAAAGATCCTTGAGGCCAAAGAGGAGTCTTTGCAGATATTGCAGTCTGATGTCCTCTATCGTCTTTTGGCAGGTAGAGGACAGCCTGAGGACTCAAGTGTAGTTGGTCCCAGAAAAATAATCAACCAGCATTGCTTGTATCTTGTTTAAAAGTTTAGGTGGGGGATCCACACACGTTAGTTTGTTCCATAGGACAGAGACAGTGAGGTTATTTATGACTAGTACCCATCCCCGGTATGACATCAGAGGTACTAGCCATGTCCATCTATTTAAATGTCCTTTTATTTTTCAATAATGTTTTCCCAGTTCTTTTGTACACACTCGCTGCCTCCTAAGTGTACCCCAATATATTTAAAACCATCCATGACATGTCCTCCATGACAGTCCATCGGGAAGTGCAGGTCCCCCTCACTTTTGGTCCAGTTCACAGATGATAAAACGCTAAAATTCTTTAAAACATCAGTTAAAATTTTCACATCGTTCTATGAGTTTAAAAACACCACCAGGCCATCTGCATATGCTGACACACACACTGTTACATTGGTTTGGGTAATCCGAAGACCAGAGATTCGATTTCTTAAAATGCAGAGGAGGGGTTCAATAGCTAAAGTATATAACATCCCGGACAGTGCGCAACCCTATCTTATACCGCGCTGCACTTTAAAAGGAGCACATAAACCACCGTTAACTTTCAGTACACTCTCAATGTCACTGTACAGCACCTTTACCATATTAACAAAACCAGGGTTAAAACCGAAGGCCTCCAGAACCTTCCACATGTACTCGTGTTCTATCCTGTCAAATGATTTTTCCTGATCTAAGAACACTAGCCCAGTTTTTAAATGCAGAATTCTGCAGAGCTCTAAAACATCCCGGATAAAAAATATGTTATCAAAAATGGCCCTACCGGGCACACAGTACGTCTGGTCAATGTGAACTATATGCTCCATCACCTTCCCCAGTCTCGAGGCTAACGTTTTTGAGAGCAGCTTGCAGTCTGTGCACCGTAATGACACTGCTCGGTTAGGTCTCCCTTCTTTGGCAGCAGTGTGAGGACGGCTCTCCGGCTGCTCACAGGGAGCTTTCCTTCCCTTACACTTTATTTTAGGACGTCCAGCACGTCCCCCGCACAGCATGCATAAACCTTTTCTGTCCATTTTTACACTCAAGACAAAAGAAGAATTTAGAAGGAGCAACCAAATCATTCACGTTTTGAAAACGTGAGCAGACCAGCGCCCCCTGTGCTTTAATGACCCAGCAGGTCATTAAAGGAGATCTTTTTTGTTTTAAGAGCGTTGATGTGTACTTGATCTCCTGTGGTCTCTTTTAGAGACCTGGTTATTTCACTAGTAACATTTCGAGTGTACTGCTGGCAGAACATTTTAATCTGTATTTTTGCAATGTCCCACCACTGCTATAATGATTTTAGGACGTTTTCTGGGTCTTAAAAATCATCCAAAAATAAATAAAATACTCTTTGAAATGAACATAATTTAAAAGCGCTGTATTAAAATGCCAGTATTCGACTGGTTTAGGTCTTATCTTATCAAAAGAAGCTTCTCAGTGACTGTTGCTGACTTTATGTCTGAGTCTGCTCCTTTAACCTGTGGGGTTCCACAGGGCTAGGTTCTGGGGCCATTATTGTTTTCCTTATATTTACTTCCTTTAGGGCAAATTATAAACCATTTTAATATTGCTTATCATCTTTTTGCAGATGATATTCAACTTTATTTTTCATTTAAGCCCAGTGAAATGCATAGTTTATGTAGGCTATTAGATTGTCTTCAATCTATTAAAGAATGTACTTCAACTAATTTTCTGCAGCAAAATGACAAGACAGAAGTCCTAATC
>JAFMOC010001180.1:15000-33638 GCA_019802505.1 Corydoras sp. C115 | reverse complement strand
ACCCCCCTGGTTTCAAACTGGAAGTCTGTTCTGATCCCGGTTTGTGTCTGCAGGGCTGGACGACTGTCTGCAGCAGTACATCAAGAACTTCGAGAGAGAGAAGGTCGGAGGAGATCAGCTCCTGAGGATCACCCATCAGGAGCTGGAGGATCTCGGCGTGTCACGCATCGGTCACCAGGAGCTGATTCTGGAAGCGGTTGATCTGCTCTGCGCTTTGGTAAGAACCCTCGGAACGCTTTTTCTCCTCCTCCCAGCGAAGCATTTTTATTTTCCTGCTTTAAACAGCACGCTTATTTTTACCGATCACTTTTTTTTACAAAATCAAATCATAAAGTCAGCTTTTAACCGAATTAGTCTGCTTTATCCTCTCTTGGGGGTCGGGGGGGGGGGGGGTTCCCTCCCCTCCGGGGGAAACGTTTCGGGCGCTGGGCAATACCCCCAGGACGGGGCCCCAATTATCGCGGACACACCTCACTCACTCAAACACACCTAATGGGGAAATTTGGGAATTCAATTACTTGATCCATGTTTTTGGACTGTGGGGGAAACCTGGAACCCAGCCCAACCCCGGGGACGGGGGGAAACAGGGAAACCCCACCCAGATTGAGTTTCAAACCCGGGGAAATCCAGTGCTGAAAGGAAAAACTGCAAACCATAGCCATCCTCCATTTCTTCCGCTTTAAATTTTTCTATTGGGGCGCGGGGGGGGGGTTGCCTCTGCCCTCCAGGGAGAAATTTTTGGGGAGCGGGCGATGACCCAGGAAAATCCTTGGAAAATTTAAATTCCAATAATTATAATTGAAATGAGGTGGGTCTTTAAAAACGACCCAGGTGGGGTTTGCATGTTCTCCTCTCAGCCGGGGGACGGGATAGGAGAGAAAAGCAGGGGATGTTTGCACAGATGTGCAGAGATGAGCGTTAAACTCTTACTGTACACAACAAAGCTTCAACTGAAAGCCCAATTCAGTCAGCGACGGATCTTCACCTTAAAAACGGCACGAGATTAAAACGTTTATTAATAATATAGTTTTAAATCAAAACCTTTATGAATTAAACCAGCAGCACGGTGGATTAGTGGTTTAGCATGTTCTCCTCTCAGCGCTAGGGATTCCCGGTTCCAATCCCAATCTGGGTGGAGTTTCCACGTTCTCCTCTTGTCCGCGTGGGTTTCCTCTGGGTTCTCCGGTTTCCTCCCACAGTCCAAAACACGGATCAGTTGAAGGTCAGTTGAATTCTCCAAATTGCCCCATATAGAGTGTGTGTGTGAGTTAGTGAGTGTCCAGCGATAGATTGGTGTCCTGTCCTGGGTGTATCTGCCCAGCGCCCGAAACGTTCTCCTCTGGATGGGCATGGGGAACCCCCCCCCCCCCCCCCCCCCGCAACCCCAGTAGAGGATAAACCTGAAGATAAGAGTTAAATGAATGGTTTAGTGGTTGGCATGTTCTCCTCTCAGCGCCAAGCATTCCTGGTTCCAATCCCAATCTGGGTGGAGTTTCCGTGTTCTCCCCGTGTCCACGTGGGTTTCCTCCGGGTTCTCCGGTTTCCTCCCACAGTCCAAAACACGGATCAGTTGAAGGTCAGTTGAATTCTCCAAATTGCCCCATATAGAGTGTGTCTGTGTGAGTGAGTGTGTGTCCAGTGATAGATTGGTGTCCTGTCCTGGGTGTATCTGCCCAGCGCCCAAAACGTTCTCCTCTGGATGGGCATGGGGAACCCCATGGGGATGGGCATGGGGAACCCCCCCCCGCAACCCCAGTGGAGGATAAAGCAGAAGATAAGGGTTAAATGAATGGTTTAGTGGTTTAGCATGTTCTCCTCTCCTCGCTAAGCATTCCTGGTTCCAATCCCAATCTGGGTGGAGTTTCCATGTTCTCCCCGTGTCCCCATGGATTTCCTCCGGGTTCTCCGGTTTCCTCCCACAGTCCAAAAACATGGATCAAGGTCAATTGAATTCTCCAAATTGCCCCATATAAAGTGTGTCTGTGTGAGTGAGTGTGTGTCCAGTGATAGATTGGCGTCCTGTCCTGGGTCTATCTGCCCAGCGCCCGAAGTGTTCTCCTCTGGATGGGCATGGGGAACCCCCCCCCCCGCAACCCCAGTAGAGGATAAAGCAGAAGATAAGCGTTAAATGAATGGTATAGTGGTTGGCATGTTCTCCTCTCCTCTCATCGCTAAGCATTCCTGGTTCCAATCCCAATCTGGGTGGAGTTTCCATGTTCTCCCCGTGTCCGCGTGGGTTTCCTCCGTGTTCTCCGGTTTCCTCCCACAGTCCAAAAACATGGTTCAAGGTCAATTGAATTCTCCAAATTGCCCCATATAGAGTGTGTGTGTGTGAGTTAGTGTGTGTCCAGTGATAGATTGGCGTCCTGTCCTGGGTGTACCCCCCCCCCCCCCCCAACGGCTCAGCCAATCGGAATTAAGGACCAGAACTACCTTAATGTTGTGTAAAGGATGCTGATTTCTTATTGGATGAAGAGACTCCACAAAGTCTGATATGTGTTTGGTGCAAACGTTGAGTGTGTTTGGGTTTCTTAAAGGTTTTGGGTGTAGAACTGAAGCCTGTTCCGTCTCTGGAGGTTATCGGAGAACAAGCTGACATTTCATAAATGTCCTATTCTTATCATGCGATGATGGAGCTGACCCCGTTCTCCCGTTCTCCGTCTGTCTGTCACTGTCTGTGCCAGCGTGCCGTCGTCTGGCTGATCCTGAGCAGTCTGGATATTAATCAGCGTCTGAATGTCAATCTATAAAATATATAAACTGAAAACGTGACGTTCTCCGGCTTCATCGTCGGGTTTTTTAATAATAATTCATTCATTCATTCATTATCTTCCGCTTTATCCTCTATTAGGGTCGCGGTGGGGTTCCCCATGCCCATCCAGGGTAGAACATCTCGGGCGCTGGGCAGATACACCCAGGACAGGACGCCAATCTATCACTGGGTACACACTCACTCACACAGACACACTCTATATGGGGCAATTTGGAGAATTCAATTGACTTGATCCATGTTTTTGGACTGTGGGAGGAAACCAGAGAACCCAGAGGAAACCCATGTGGACACGGGGAGAACATGGAAATTCCAACCAGATTGGGATTCTAACTGGGAATCTCTATCCATTATCTCCCGCTTTATCCTCTATTAGGGTCACGGGGGGGGGGTTCCCCATGCCCATCCATGGGAGAACGTCCCGGGCGCTGGGCAGATACACCCAGGACAGGACGCCAATCTATCGCTGGACACACACTCACTCACACAGACACTCTATATGGGGCAATTTGGAGAATTCAACTGACTTGATCCATGTTTTTGGACTGTGGGAGGAAACCGGAGAACCCGGAGGAAACCCACACGGACACGGGGAGAACATGGAAGCTCCACCCAGATGGGGATTCGAACCGGGAATCCCTAGTGCTGAGAGGAGAACGTGCTAAACCACTAAACCACCGTGCCGCCCTTTAATAATAATAATATTTACTAATATTGATTTTGGTTCTGGTGGCACGGTGGCTTAGTGGTTTAGCATGTTCTCCTCTCAACGCTAGGGATTCCCGGTTCGAATCCCATTCTGGTGGACTTTCCATGTTCTCCCCGTGTCCACGTGGGTTTCCACCGGGTTCTCTGGTTTCCTCCCACAGTCCAAAAACATGGATTAAGGTCAACTGAGTTCTCCAAATTGCCCCATATAGAGTGTGTCTGTGTGAGTGTGTGTCCAGTGATAGATTGGCGTCCTGTCCTGGGTCTATCTCCCCCGCGACCCTAGTAGAGGACAAAGTGGAAGAGTTTGGATGGATGGATTTTGGTTCTGATTCAAGTTCTCTTAACTAGAGCAGGGGTTCTCAACTGGTTCCCCATTTTTTCAGGGTCATTATGCGGCGACACACTTTTTATAGAATACAAACCAAACAAATTCCCATCCATCCATTATCTTCCACTTTATCCTCTATTAGGGTCGCGGGGGGGGGGGGGGGGGGGGGGGGTTCCACATGTCCATCCAGGGGAGAACGTTTCGGGCACTGGGCAGATAGACCCAGGACAGGGTGCCAATCTATCACTGGATACACTCACTCACACAGACACACTTTGTATGGGGCAACTTAAAGTCCATGTTTTTAAACTGTGGGAGGAAACCAGAGAACCTGGCGGAAACCCGGAGAACCCGGGAGAACATGGAAACTCCACCCAGATTGGGATTCAAACCGGGAATCCCCAGTGCTGAGAGGAGAACATGCCAACCACTAAGCCACTGTGCCACCCTCATATTACATAACCCATCCATTCATTATCTTCTGCCTTATCCTCTATTAGGGTCGGGGTGGGGGGGGGTTCCCCACACCCATCCAGGGGAGAACGTCTCGGGCGCTGGGCAGATACACCCAGGACAGGACACCAATCTATCACTGGACACACACACTCTATATGGGGCAATTTGGAGAATTCAATTGACTTGATCCAAGTTTTTGGACTGTGGGAGGAAACTGGAGAACCCGGAGGAAACCCACGCCGACACAGGGAGAACATGGAAACTCCACCCAGATTGGGATTCGAACCGGGAATCCCTAGCGCTGAGAGGAGAACATGCCAACCACTAAGCCACCGTGCCGCCCTATAAACAGGACATTACATATCTCATTAATTAATAAATTAATAAATTACCTGTAATTGTAATGTGATAGGGAGAGGAGAACATGCTAACCACTAAACCAACGTTCTGCCCCATAATCCATTCATTATCTTCCACTTTATCCTCTATTAGGGTCGGGGGAGGGGGGGATGTTCTTCATGTCCATCCAGGGGAGAACGTTTCGGGCGCTGGGCAGATAGACCCAGGACAGGACACCAATCTATCACTGGACACACACTCACTCACACAGACACACTCTATATGGGGCAATTTGGAGAATTCAATTGCCCTTGATCCATGTTTTTGGACTGTGGGAGGAAACCCATGTGGGCACGGGGAGAACATGGGAACTCCATGCCCATCCAGTGTATTATCCTCTATTAGGGTCGCGGGGGGGGGGGTCCCTTATTAGACTGTGCACAACCCCCCTCACATGCCTCCCTCTGCACAACCTCCCGCTTCACAACCTCCCGGGCACAACCTCCCCCTGCACAACCTCCCTCTGCACAACCTCCCGCTTCACTATCACAACCTCCCTCTGCACAACCTCCCTCTGCACAACCTCCCTCTGCACAACCAATCCCTCTGCACAACCTCCCTCTGCACAACCTCCCTCCCTGGCACAACCTCCCGCTTCACAACCTCCCTGTGCACAACCTCCCTTTGCACAACCTCCCTCTGCACAACCTCCCTCTGCACAACCTCCCGCTGCACAACCTCCCGCTTCACAACCTCCCTCTGCACAGCCTCCCTCTGCACAACCTCCCACTTCACAACCTCCCTCTGCACAACCTCCCGCTTCACAACCTCCCTCTGCACAACCTCCCGCTTCACAACCTCCCTCTGCACAACCTCCCGCTTCACAACCTCCCTCTGCACAACCTCCCTCTGCTCAACCTCCCGCTTCACGACCTCCCGCTTCACAACCTCCCTCTGCACAACCTCCCCCTGCACAACCTCCCTCTGCACAACCTCCCGCTTCACAACCTCCCTCTGCACAACCTCCCCCTGCACAACCTCCCTCTGCACAACCTCCCGCTTCACAACCTCCCTCTGCACAACCTCCCTCTGCTCAACCTCCCTCTGCACAACCTCCCTCTGCACAACCTCCCTCTGCACAGCCTCCCTCTGCACAACCTCCCTCTGCACAGCCTCCCTCTGCACAACCTCCCTCTGCACAACCTCCCTCTGCACAGCCTCCCTCTGCACAACCTCCCGCTTCACAACCTCCCTCTGCACAACCTCCCTTTGCACAACCTCCCTCTGCACAACCTCCCTCTGCACAACCTCCCGCTGCACAACCTCCCGCTTCACAACCTCCCTCTGCACAGCCTCCCTCTGCACAACCTCCCACTTCACAACCTCCCTCTGCACAACCTCCCGCTTCACAACCTCCCTCTGCACAACCTCCCGCTTCACAACCTCCCTCTGCACAACCTCCCGCTTCACAACCTCCCTCTGCACAACCTCCCTCTGCTCAACCTCCCGCTTCACAACCTCCTGCTTCACAACCTCCCTCTGCACAGCCTCCCTCTGCACAAACTCCCGCTTCACAACCTCCCTCTGCACAGCCTCCCTCTGCACAACCTCCCGCTTCACAACCTCCCTCTGCACAACCTCCCGCTTCACAACCTCCCTCTGCACAACCTCCCTCTGCACAACCTCCCGCTGCACAACCTCCCGCTTCACAACCTCCCTCTGCACAACCTCCCGCTTCACAACCTCCCTCTGCGCAACCTCCCGCTTCACAACCTCCCTCTGCGCAACCTCCCTCTGCACAGCCTCCCGCTTCACAACCTCCCTCTGCACAACCTCCCGCTGCACAACCTCCCTCTGCACAACCTCCTTCTGCTCAACCTCCCTCTGCACAACCTCCCGCTTCACAACCTCCCTCTGCACAACCTCCCGCTGCACAACCTCCCGCTTCACAACCTCCCGCTTCACAACCTCCCTCTGCACAACCTCCCTCTGCACAACCTCCCTCTGCACAACCTCCCTCTGCACAACCTCCCGCTTCACAACCTCCCTCTGCACAACCTCCCTCTGCACAACCTCCCGCTGCTCAACCTCCCTCTGCACAACCTCCCTCTGCACAACCTCCCGCTTCACAACCTCCCGCTTCACAACCACCATCTGCACAACCTCCCTCTGCACAACCTCCCGCTTCACAACCTCCCTCTGCACAACCTCCCTCTGCACAACCTCCCTCTGCACAACCTCCCGCTTCACAACCTCCCTCTGCACAACCTCCCTCTGCACAACCTCCCGCTTCACAACCTCCCTCTGCACAGCCTCCCTCTGCACAACCTCCCTCTGCACAACCTCCCTCTGCACAACCTCCCTGTGCACAACCTCCCTCTGCACAGCCTCCCGCTTCACAACCTCCCTCTGCACAACCTCCCTCTGCACAACCTCCCGCCGCACAACCTCCCGCTTCACAACCTCCCTCTGCACAACCTCCCTGTGCACAACCTCCCTCTGCACAACCTCCCTCTGCACAACCTCCCGCTTCACAACCTCCCTCTGCACAACCTCCTGCTTCACAACCTCCCTCTGCACAGCCTCCCTCTGCACAACCTCCCGCTTCACAACCTCCCTCTGCACAGCCTCCCTCTGCACAACCTCCCTCTGCACAACCTCCCTCTGCACAACCTCCCGCTTCGCAACCTCCCTCTGCACAACCTCCCTCTGCACAACCTCCCTCTGCACAACCTCCCGCTTCACAACCTCCCTCTGCACAACCTCCCTCTGCACAACCTCCCGCTTCACAACCTCCCACCGCACAACCTCCCTCTGCACAGCCTCCCTCTGCACAACCTCCCGCTTCACAACCTCCCTCTGCACAACCTCCCGCTTCACAACCTCCCTCTGCACAGCCTCCCGCTTCACAACCTCCCTCTGCACAACCTCCCGCTTCACAACCTCCCGCTTCACAACCTGCCTGTGCACAACCTCCCTCTGCACAACCTCCCTCTGCACAACCTCCCGCTTCACAACCTCCCGCTTCACAACCTCCCTCTGCACAACCTCCCTCTGCACAACCTCCCGCTTCACAACCTCCCTCTGCACAACCTCCCCCTGCACAACCTCCCTCTGCACAACCTCTCGCTTCACAACCTCCCTCTGCACAACCTCCCCCTGCACAACCTCCCTCTGCACAACCTCCCGCTTCACAACCTCCCGCTTCACAACCTCCCTCTGCACAACCTCCCTCTGCTCAACCTCCCTCTGCACAACCTCCCTCTGCACAACCTCCCTCTGCACAGCCTCCCTCTGCACAACCTCCCGCTTCACAACCTCCCTGTGCACAACCTCCCTTTGCACAACCTCCCTCTGCACAACCTCCCGCTTCACAACCTCCCGCTGCACAACCTCCCTCTGCACAACCTCCCGCTTCACAACCTCCCTCTGCACAACCTCCCTCTGCACAACCTCCCGCTTCACAACCTCCCTCTGCACAACCTCCCTCTGCACAACCTCCCGCTGCACAACCTCCCTCTGCACAACCTCCCTCTGCACAACCTCCCTCTGCACAACCTCCCGCTGCACAACCTCCCTCTGCACAACCTCCCGCTTCACAACCTCCCTCTGCACAACCTCCCTCTGCACAACCTCCCTCTGCACAACCTCCCGCTGCACAACCTCCCGCTTCACAACCTCCCTCTGCACAGCCTCCCTCTGCACAACCTCCCACTTCACAACCTCCCTCTGCACAACTTCCCGCTTCACAACCTCCCTCTGCACAACCTCCCGCTTCACAACCTCCCTCTGCACAACCTCCCTCTGCACAACCTCCCTCTGCACAACCTCCCTCTGCACAACCTCCCGCTTCACAACCTCCCTCTGCACAACCTCCCTCTGCACAACCTCCTGCTTCACAACCTCCCTCTGCACAACCTCCTGCTTCACAACCTCCCTCTGCACAACCTCCCGCTTCACAACCTCCCTCTTCACAACCTCCCGCTTCACAACCTCCCTCTGCACAACCTCCCGCTTCACAACCTCCCGCTGCACAACCTCCCTCTGCACAACCTCCCTCTGCACAACCTCCCGCTTCACAACCTCCCGCTTCACAACCTCCCGCTTCACAACCTCCCTCTGCACAACCTCCCGCTGCACAACCTCCCTCTGCACAACCTCCCGCTGCACAACCTCCCGCTTCACAACCTCCCTCTGCACAACCTCCCTCTGCACAACCTCCCTCTGCACAACCTCCCTCTGCACAACCTCCTGCTTCACAACCTCCCGCCACACAACCTCCCGCTTCACAACCTCCCTCTGCACAACCTCCCGCTTCACAACCTCCCTCTGCACAACCTCCCGCTTCACAACCTCCCTCTGCACAACCTCCCTCTGCACAACCTCCCTCTGCACAACCTCCCGCTGCACAACCTCCCGCTTCACAACCTCCCTCTGCAAAACCTCCCTCTGCACAACCTCCCGCTTCACAACCTCCCTCTGCACAACCTCCTTCTGCACAACCTCCCGCTTCACAACCTCCCGCTTCACAACCTCCCTCTGCACAACCTCCCTCTGCACAACCTCCCTCTGCACAACCTCCCTCTGCACAACCTCCCTCTGCACAACCTCCCGCTTCACAACCTCCCTCTGCACAACCTCCCTCTGCACAACCTCCTGCTTCACAACCTCCCTCTGCACAACCTCCTGCTTCACAACCTCCCTCTGCACAACCTCCCTCTGCACAACCTCCCGCTTCACAACCTCCCTCTGCACAACCTCCCTCTGCACAGCCTCCCTCTGCACAACCTCCCTCTGCACAACCTCCCTCTGCACAACCTCCCTGTGCACAACCTCCCTGTGCACAACCTCCCGCTGCACAACCTCCCTCTGCACAACCTCCCTCTGCACAACCTCCCGCTTCACAACCTCCCGCTGCACAACCTCCCTCTGCACAACCTCCCTCTGCACAACCTCCCTCTGCACAGCCTCCCGCTTCACAACCTCCCTCTGCACAACCTCCCTCTGCACAACCTCCCGCCGCACAACCTCCCGCTTCACAACCTCCCGCTGCACAACCTCCCTCTGCACAACCTCCCTCTGCACAACCTCCCGCTTCACAACCTCCCGCTTCACAACCTCCCGCTTCACAACCTCCCTCTGCACAACCTCCCTCTGCACAACCTCCCTCTGCACAACCTCCCGCTGCACAACCTCCCGCTTCACAACCTCCCTCTGCACAACCTCCCTCTGCACAACCTCCCTCTGCACAACCTCCCGCTTCACAACCTCCCGCTTCACAACCTCCCGCTTCACAACCTCCCTCTGCACAACCTCCCGCTTCACAACCTCCCGCTTCACAACCTCCCTCTGCACAACCTCCCGCTTCTATTTCTGTCGGTCACGTTTCGCTGGGCGAGCACAGAGGTCTGCCGCTGCCCACTCACTGCCCACTCACTGCACTCTGGCACACTTACTCAGGTGCTGAATATTCATCCGCAGTGGATGTGTGTGTGTGTGTGTGTGTGTGTGTGTGTGTGTGTGTGTGTGGGGGGGGGGGGGGTAGAACAAAAATGAGTACTGGATACACAGTGTAATGAGAAGAACACGGGGTAGAACAAAAATGAGTACTGGATACACAGTGTAATGAGAATTTGGAACCGGGGAACATGCTGCACGGTGGCTTAGTGGTTAGCACGTTCTCCTCTCAGTGCTAGGGATTCCCTGTTCCAATCCCCATCTGGGTGGAGTTTCCATGTTCTCCCCGTGTTCGCGTGGGTTTCCTCCGGGTTCTCCGGTTGCCTCCCACAGTCCAAAAACATGGATTAAGGGCAATTGAATTCTCCAAATTGCCCCATATAGAGTGTGTTTGTGTGTGTGATAGATTAACGTCCTGTCCTGGGTGTATCTGCCCAGCGCCCGAAACGTTCTCCCCTGGATGTGCATGGGGAACCCCCCTCCATTCCCCCCGCGACTCTAATAGAGGATAAAGCAGAAGATAATGGATGGATGGGTTATGTAATATGAGGGTGGCACATTGGCATAGTGGTTTAGCATGTTCTCCTCTCAGCGCTGGGGATTCCCGGTTCGAATCCCAATCTGGGTGGAGTTTCCATGTTCTCCCCGTGTTCGCATGGGTTTCCTCTGGGTTCTCCGGTTTCCTCCCACAGTCCAAAAACATGCATTAAGGGCAATTTAATTCTCCAAATTGCCCCATATAGAGTGTGTCTGTGGGAGTGAGTGTGTGTTCAGTGATAGATTGGTGTCCTGTCCTGGGTGTATCTGCCCAGCTCCCGAAACGTTCTCCCCTGGATGGGCATGGGGAACCCCCCCCCAACGACCCTAATAGAGGATAAAGTGGAAGATAATGGATGGATGGGTTATGTAATATGATGGTGGCACATTGGCATAGTGGTTTAGCATGTTCTCCTCTCAGCGCTGGGGATTCCCGGTTCGAATCCCAATCTGGGTGGATTTTCCATGTTTCTTCCGGGTTCTCCGGTTTCCTCCCACAGTCCAAAAACATGGATTAAGGTGAATTGAATTCTCCAAATTGCCCCATATAGAGTGTGTGTGTTTGTGTGAGTGTGTGCCCAGTGATAGATTGCCCCCCTGTCCTGGGTGTATCTGCCCAGCGCCCGAGACGTTCTCCCCTGGATGGACATGGGGAATTTTGCTCAGGGACACAAATTGGTAAACGTGAGTTGATCTGGGATTCGAACCCACGACTCTTTGATTGACAGCCCAACTACCGTAATTGAAGGTTCTGCGCCACGCCCGAAGTGCTGCTGGTTGCTTGTGTGCGGTGGTGTAGCTGTTGTCATGGAAATGCTCCACACCGAATGTTCTCCACCCTTTTTGTGTGCCGGACAGAATTATGGCCTCGAGACGGAGAACCTCAAGACTCTTTCTCACAAGCTGAACGCGTCCGCCAAGAACCTGCAGAACTTCATCACGGGCCGCCGCCGCAGCGGTCACTACGACGGACGCACCACCCGCAAGCTGCCCAACGACTTCCTGACCTCAGTGGTGGACCTGATCGCTGCTGCCAAAAGCCTGTTGGCGTGGTTGGATAGGTTAGTCCCGCAAAACGCCGCGTGCACTCATTATACACTGACTATTAATTATTCACGTAGTTACTCACTAATTACTCATTCATTCATTATCTCCCGCTTTATCCTCTATTAGGGTCGCGGTGGGGTTCCCCATGCCTATCCGGGGGAGAACGTTTCGGGCGCTGGGCAGATACACACAGGACAGGGCGCCAATCCATCACTGGGCACATACTTTTTGAGAATTCAATTGACCTTGATCCATGTTTTTGGACTGTGGGAGGAAACCGGAGAACCCGGAGGAAACCCACGCGGACACGGGGAGAACATGGAAACTCCACCCAGATGGGGATTCGAACCGGGAATCCCTAGTGCTGAGAGGAGAACATGCAAACCACTAAACCATTCATTTAACCCTTATCTTCTGCTTTATCCTCTACTGGGGTTGCGGGGGGGGGGGGGGTTCCTCATGCCCATCCAGGGGAGAACGTCTCGGGCGCTGGGCAGATACACCCAGTACAGGACGCCAATCTATCACTGGACACACACTCACTCACACAGACACACTCTATATGGGGCAATTTGGAGAACTCAATTGACTTGATCCATGGATTTTTGGACTGTGGGAGGAAACCGGAGAACACGGAGGGAACCCACGCGGACACAGGGAGAACATGGAAACTCCACCCAGATTGGGATTCGAACCGGGAATCCCTAGCGCTGAGAGGAGAACATGCCAACCACTAAGCCACCCTCATATTACATAACCCATCCATTCATTATCTTCTGCTTTATCCTCTATTAGGGTCGTGGGGGGGGGGGTTCCCCATGCCCATCCAGGGGAGAACGTTTCAGGCGCTGGGCAGATACACCCAGGACAGGACGTCAATCTATCACTGGACACACACTCACACACACACACACACACACACACACTCTATATGGGGCAATTTAGAGAATTCAGTTGACCTTGATCCATGTTTTTGGACTGTGAGAGGAAACCGAAAAACCCGGAGGAAACCCAAGTGGATGCGGGGAGAACATGGAAACTCCACCCAGATGGGGATTAGAACCGGGAATCCCTAGTGCTGAGAGGAGAACATGCTAACCACTAAGCCACCGTGCTGCCCATAGCCAACAAGCTAATGGCTTTCAGTTCTTCTTAAAGTTGGGGTTGGGCTGAACATGGATTCAAGGTGAATTGCCTGTCTAAATTGCCCCTTGAGTGTGTGTGTGAAATATGATTCATGTTCTCCCCATGTCCGCATGTGTTTTCATTGGGTTCTCCGGTTTCCTTCCACAGTCCAAAAAACACTGATTCAAGGTGAATTGCCTGCCCTAATTGCCCCAGTATACTGTGTGTTTGTGTGTTGATGTCTGTAAAAAGATTTCCACTGGGTTCTCCGGTTTCCTCCCACAGTCCAAAAAACACTGATTCAAGGTGAATTGACTGCCCTAAATTGCCCCAGTATACTGTGTGTTTGTGTGTTGATGTCTGTAAAAAGATTTTCACTGGGTTCTCCGGTTTCCTCCCACAGTCCAAAAAACACTGATTCAAGGTGAATTGCCTGCCCTAAATTGCCCCAGTATATTGTGTGTTTGTGTGTTGATGTCTGTAAAAAGATTTCCACTGGGTTCTCCGGTTTCCCCCCACAGTCCAAAAAACATTGATTCAAGGTGAATTGCCTGCCCTAAATTGCCCCAGTATATTGTGTGTTTGTGTGTTGATGTCTGTAAAAAGATTTCCACTGGGTTCTCCGGTTTCCTCCCACAGTCCAAAAAACACTGATTCAAGGTGAATTGCCTGCCCTAAATTGCCCCAGTATACTGTGTGTTTGTGTGTTGATGTCTGTAAAAAGATTTCCACTGGGTTCTCCGGTTTCACCCCACAGTCCAAAAAACATTGATTCAAGGTGAATTGCCTGCACTAAATTGCCCCAGTATATTGTGTGTTTGTGTGTTGATGTCTGTAAAAACATTTCCACTGGGTTCTCCGGTTTCCTCCCACAGTCCAAAAACCCTGATTCAAGGTGAATTGCCTGCCCTAATTGCCCCAGTATATTGTGTGTTTGTGTGTTGATGTCTGTAAAAACATTTCCACTGGGTTCTCCGGTTTCCTCCCACAGTCCAAAGAGCACTGATTCAAGGTGAATTGCCTGCCCTAAATTGCCCCAGTATACTGTGTGTTTGTGTGTTGATGTCTGTAAAAAGATTTCCACTGGGTTCTCCGGTTTCACCCCACAGTCCAAAAAACATTGATTCAAGGTGAATTGCCTGCCCTAAATTGCCCCAGTATATTGTGTGTTTGTGTGTTGATGTCTGTAAAAACATTTCCACTGGGTTCTCCAGTTTCACCCCACAGTCCAGAAAACATTGATTCAAGGTGAATTGCCTGCCCTAAATTGCCCCAGTATATTGTGTGTTTGTGTGTTGATGTCTGTAAAAAGATTTCCACTGGGTTCTCCGGTTTCCTCCCACAGTCCAGAAAACACTGATTCAAGGTGAATTGCCTGCCCTAATTGCCCCAGTATATTGTGTATTTGTGTGTTGATGTCATTTCCACTGGGTTCTCCGGTTTCCTTCCACAGTCCAAAAAACACTGATTCAAGGTGAATTGCCTGCCCTAATTGCCCCAGTATACTGTGTGTTTGTGTGTTGATGTCTGTAAAAAGATTTCCACTGGGTTCTCCGGTTTCACCCCACAGTCGAAAAAACATTGATTCAAGGTGAATTGCCTGCCCTAAATTGCCCCAGTATATTGTGTGTTTGTGTGTTGATGTCTGTAAAAAGATTTCCACTGTGTGTCCGGACTGTGATTTGAACATTGGTTCTCCGGTTTCCTTCCACAGTCCAAAAAAACACTGAATTCAAGGTGAATGTGCCTGCCCTAATTGCCCCAGTATATATGTGTGTTTGTGTGTTGATGTTCTGTAAAAAGATTTCCACTGGGTTCTCTGGTTTTGCCTCCCAAAGTCCAGAAAACACTGATTCAAGGTGAATTGCCTGCCTTATAATGCATATATATGTCATTTGTGTGTTGATGCCCCACAGTTATATAATTGTGTAAATGTTTGTGTGTTGATGTAACTGGCTAAAAAATTTCCATTATGGGTATCTTTATGAATGTCCTTAAATGTTTGTCCTTTGGGTTATCCACACATTCCAGAAAATTTACTGATTCAAAATTTATGACATTAACAAAGGCTTAGGCCCTGAATTGCCTCATATCTGGGTATGAATACTTTAAAAGCTTTATGAATGCCTCCTTATAAAAAACAAGCCCTCGTTTTACATCACCTTTCCCACGACCCTCTCCCTGGAGGAAGTGTTTAGGCAAAACGCCCCGATGTGGGGCTGGTTGTCATAACGACGGAGACCTTGATTATGAACATTTATGCCATTAACAATTGGGGTTCGAGGCTTAGGACAAAAGTTATAAAGCATTATGAATACTTTATAAAGCTTTCGATGTCCTTATAATGCATTATGTCACATTGTGTCGAAAGCCTTATGTCACATTGTTATTCAATTTATGACTATGATTATGAACATTTATGTACATTAACAAAGGCTTAGGACAAAAGTTATAAAGCATTATGAATACTTTATAAAGCTTTATGAATGTCCTTATAATGCATTATGTCACTTTTGGGTTATAAAGCCTTATGTCACATTGTTATAACAATTTATGACTATGATTATGAACATTTATGACATTAACAAAGGCTTAGGACAAAAGTTATAAAGCATTATGAATACTTTATAAAGCTTTATGAATGTCCTTATAATGCATTATGTCACATTGTGTTATAAAGCCTTATGTCACATTGTTATATCAATTTATGACTATGATTATGAACATTTATGTACATTAACAAAGGCTTAGGACAAAAGTTATAAAGCATTATGAATACTTTATAAAGCTTTATGAATGTCCTTATAATGCATTATGTCACTTTGGGTTATAAAGCCTTATGTCACATTGTTATAACAATTTATGACCATGATTATGAACATTTATGCACATTAACAAAGGCTTAGGACAAAAGTTATAAAGCATTATGAATACTTTATAAAGCTTTATGAATGTCCTTATAATGCATTATGTCACTTTGGGTTATAAAGCCTTATGTCACATTGTTATAACAATTTATGACTATGATTATGAACATTTATGTACATTAACAAAGGCTTAGGACAAAAGTTATAAAGCATTATGAATACTTTATAAAGCTTTATGAATGTCCTTATAATGCATTATGATTATGAACTTTATAAAGCTTTATGTCACTTTGGATTATAAAGCCTTATGTCACATTGTTATAACAATTTATGACTATGATTATGAACATTTATGTACATTAACAAAGGCTTAGGACAAAAGTTATAAAGCATTATGAATACTTTATAAAGCTTTATGAATGTCCTTATAATGCATTATGTCACTTTGGGTTATAAAGCCTTATGTCACATTGTTATAACAATTTATGACTATGATTATGAACATTTATGTACATTAACAAAGGCTTAGGACAAAAGTTATAAAGCATTATGAATACTTTATAAAGCTTTATGAATGTCCTTATAATGCATTATGTCACTTTGGGTTATAAAGCCTTATGTCACATTGTTATAACAATTTATGACTATGATTATGAACATTTATGTACATTAACAAAGGCTTAGGACAAAAGTTATAAAGCATTATGAATACTTTATAAAGCTTTATGAATGTCCTTATAATGCATTATGTCACTTTGGGTTATAAAGCCTTATGTCACATTGTTATAACAATTTATGACTATGATTATGAACATTTATGCACATTAACAAAGGCTTAGGACAAAAGTTATAAAGCATTATGAATACTTTATAAAGCTTTATGAATGTCCTTATAATGCATTATGTCACATTGGGTTATAAAGCCTTATGTCACATTGTTATATCAATTTATGACTATGATTATGAACATTTATGTACATTAACAAAGGCTTAGGACAAAAGTTATAAAGCATTATGAATACTTTATAAAGCTTTATGAATGTCCTTATAATGCATTATGTCACTTTGGGTTATAAAGCCTTATGTCACATTGTTATAACAATTTATGATTATGAACATTTATGTACATTAACAAAGGCTTAGGACAAAAGTTATAAAGCATTATGAATACTTTATAAAGCTTTATGAATGTCCTTATAATGCATTATGTCACTTTGGGTTATAAAGCCTTATGTCATATTTTTATAACAATTTATGACTATGATTATGAACATTTATGTACATTACCAAAGGCTTAGGACAAAAGTTATAAAGCATTGTCTTATAATGCATTATGTCACTTTGGGTCATAAAGCCTTATGTCACATTGTTATAACAATTTATGACTATGATTATGAACATATGTACTATGTACATTAACAAAGGCTTATGCAAATGTTATAAAGCATTATGAATACTTTATAATTTTTTTTTAATTTTTTATGAATGCACTTATAATGCATTATGTCACTTTGGTTATAAAGCCTTATGTCACATTGTTACATCAATTTATGACTCAGATTATGAACATATGTACTATGTACATTAACAACGGCTTATGACATGATATAGAGCATTAGGAGTACTTTATAAATGCACTTATAATGCATTATGTCACTTTTGGGTTATAAAGCCTTATGTCAAATTGTTATAACAATTTATGACAAGGATTATGAACACCTATGTTCATTAACAACGGCTTATGACAAATGTTATAAAGCATTATGAATACTTTATAAAGCTTTATGAATGCCCTTATAATGCGTTATGTCACTTTGGATTATAAAGTCTTATGTCACATTGTTATAACAATTTATGATTATGATTTATTAACAAAGGCTTCTGATTGATGATCTCTCATTTGAAGTCGCTTTGCTAAATGACTAAATGTAAATGTAAATGTATGATTATGAACATACTTTATAAAGCTTCATGAATGCCCTTATAATGCGTTATGTCACTTTGGGTTTTAAAGCCTTATGTCACATTGTTATAACAATTTATGACTATGATTATGAACATATGTACATTAACAACGGCTTATGACAAATGATATAGAGCATTATGAATACTTATAATGCATTATGAATACCGGAAAGTGTTCATAGTAATAGTACTATTTTCATTCAGAACTGTAAGTGGAACCATCATTACCTTTAATGCAGGGATAGGAGATGCCTCTGTCTCCACACCGAGGGGAATGACATGTTCTAGCCTTCGCTGCTGGCGCCGTCGCTGGCCTCTGATCAAACTGTGTGGGCAATAGACACCCGGAATAATAATCATTAGCTAATTGGAGCTCTAACGAACGTGACTGGAGGAACTGAGACCGCTGGCAGCTCTGGCGTCGCTGTTAGCGCCTCAGCGTTCGAATATTCAGCGTAACCCTCGGGTCCTACAAATTTCATCCTCATGAATGCTAATGCTCAGCCGTTAAATGGCTTTAATGCTGCTGCGTTAGAGGCAGAGAGGGGGGGGGGGGGTATTTTTAAGAAATCTATTGTCTAGAGCAGAATTCTAGAAGATACATCCATCCATTAACTTCTGCTTTATCCTCTACTAGGGTGGTGGTGGTGGTGGTGGGGGGGGGGGGGGTTCTCCATTCCCATCCAGGGGAGAATGTTTTGTTTCGGGCGCTGGGCAGATAGACCCAGGACAGGGTGCCAATCTATAGCTGGGGACACACTCACTCACACAAACACACTCTATATGGGGCAATTTGGAGCATTCAATTGACCTTGATCCATGTTTTTGGACGGACTGTGGGAGGAAACCGGAGAACCCGGAGGAAACCCATGGGGACACGGGGAGAACATGGAAACTCCACCCAGATTGTGATTCGAACCTGGAATCCCCAGCGCTGAGAGGAGAACATGCCAACCACTCAGCCATTAATTAATTCATTAATTTCCACTTTATCCTCTACTAGGGTCACGGGGGTGGGGGGGGGTTCCCCATGTCC
>JAFMOC010001180.1:5000-10000 GCA_019802505.1 Corydoras sp. C115 | reverse complement strand
TGTGTGTGTGTGTGTGTGTTGTGTGTATGTGTGTGTGTGTGGTTTCATCAGGCCAAAAACATGGATTCAAGTTGTATTGGCTGCTGTAAATTGCCCCTATACAAATTGGATAGGGCACTTCAGTCATAGTACTTGGTGGGGCCGGGAATCGAACCAGGGACCTTCAGGTCGCGCGTTGTGTGTGTGTGTGTGTGTGTGTGTGTGTGTGTGTGTGTGGTTTCATCAGGCCAAAAACATGGATTAAAGTTGTATTGGCTGCTGTAAATTGCCCCTATACAAATTGGATAGGGCACTTCAGTCATAGTACTTGGTGGGGCCGGGAAATCGAACCAGGGACCTTCAGGTCGCGCGTTGTGTGTGTGTGTGTGTGTGTGTGTGTGTGTGTGTGTGTGTGTGTATGTGTGTGTGTGTGGCTCCATCAGGCCAAAAACATGGATTCAAATTGTATTGGCTGCTGTAAATTGCCCCTATACAAATTGGATAGGGCACTTCAGTCATAGTACTTGGTGGGGCCGGGAATCGAACCAGGGACCTTCAGGTCGCGCGTTGTGTGTGTGTGTGTGTGTGTGTGTGTGTGTGTGTGTGTGTGTGTGTGTGGCTCCATCAGGCCAAAAACATGGATTCAAGTTGTATTGGTTGTTTTAAATTGCCCCTATACAAATTGGATAGGGCACTTCAGTCATGGTACTTGGTGGGAATCGAATCGGGGACCTTCAGGTCACACGGCTGGTTTCTTAACCACAAGCCTATGATTGTGTGTGTGTGTGTGTGTGTGTGTGTGTGTGTGTGTGTGTGTGTGTTTTGTGTGCACAGATGGGTTAAATGTGGAGGACACATTCCTTTGTGTGTTAGCACTGTAGGCATAATATATGACTATCACACACACACACACACACACACACACACACACACACACACACACACACACAGTGTATGATCTATCTGGTTGGTCTGACATAAAGAATGATCTAACGGTTAATTCTAGGTGTTACTTTTTTTTCAGGTCGCCCTTCGCCGCTGTGACCGACTACTCGATGACCAGGAACAATGTGATCCAGCTGTGTCTGGAGCTCACCACCATAGTACAGCAGGTAGGACAGATGTGAGACGTGGAGACACGGGGTCCATGAGACCAGAGGTTATATAACACATTCATTCATTATCTCCCGCTTTATGAATGTAACGAATCAACGGAACGGAATGTCACACTATCAGACCGGCAGAGCAGCGTCATGCTGTGTTTGGTTGTTAACTGGATAATAACAGTGATAGAGAACGTGTCTGAACGTCCGTTAAACCAATACGTCCGTATTTCCCGGGACATGTCCGTATGTCACGTCCTGTCCCGGGCGTCCCGGTTTATTTTTTAAAGTGAGGAAATGTCCTGGTTTTTAGCGGAGCAATAGCAGCACTGGGAGACTGCGCGCGTTACATTCATTCATTCATTCATTCATTATGTCCCGCTTTATCCTCTATTAGGGTCGCGGTGGGGTTCCCCATGCCCATCCAGGGGAGAACATCTCGGGCGCTGAGCAGATACACCCAGGACAGGACGCCAATCGATCACACACACAAACACACTCTATATGGGGCAATTTGGAGCTTTCAATTGCCCTTAATCCATGTTTTTGGACTGTGGGAGGAAACCGGAGAACCCGGAGGAAACCCACGCAGACACGGGGAGAACATGGAAACTCCACCCAGATGGGGATTCGAACCGGAAATCCCTAGCGCTGAGAGGAGAACATGCCAACCACTAAGCCAATGTGCCACCCTCATATTACATAACCCATTCCATCCATTATCTTCTGCTTTATCCTCTATTAGGGTCGCGGGGGGTGGGGGGGGGTTCCCCATGTCCATCCAGGTGAGAACGTTTCGGGCGCTGGGCAGATACACCCAGGACAGGGCGCCAATCCATCGCTGGGCACACACTCACTCACACAAACACAACGTATATGGGGCAATTTGGAGAACTCACTTGACTTGTTCCATGTTTTTGGACTGTGGGAGGAAACCGGAGAACCCGGAGGAAACCCACGCAGACATGGGGAGAACATGGAAACTCCACCCAGATGGGGATTCGAACCGGGAATCCCTAGCGCTGAGAGGCGAACATGCTAAACACTAAGCCACCGTGCCGCCTCCTATGTAACACATGTTATATATAAATAAAGACATCACCCCAGCTTTGTGTTCAAGTTAGGCTTCAAGTCATTTATTTATAGTGTTTTTTGATCATGTGACCTGTATTTAACAATTAAAAACTATATAAGTCCATAAGGCTTTAAAGTCCCAAAGAGCAAGCTGAAGAGACAGCGGCAAGAAAAAACTCCCTGTTATGTTGTTATCTTGAGGAAGAAACCTTGTGAGGACCGAGGCTCAGTGGGGGACTCATCCTCCTTGAGCGGCCGGGCAGCATCAACAGTGTAGGACACTAATGTACAGATTGTGTGATGATCATGTGACCTGTATTTAACAATTAAAAACTATATAAGTCCATTGAGGACGTCCTGCAGGACCGACGGTCCAATAGAAATCCAGCTTCTGTCCAGTACACTAATTTATTTATAGTGTTTTTTACTATAGTAAACTGTCATAAAGCAGCTTTACAGTGTTATAAGCCTTTAAACCCCCAAAGAGCAAACTGAAGAGACAGCGGCAAGAAAAAACTCCCTGTTATGTTGTTATCTTGAGGAAGAAACCTTGTGAGGACCGAGGCTCAGTGGGGGGCCAGGCAGCAACGACAGTGTAGGACACTAATGTACAGATTGTGTGATGATCATGTGACCTGTATTTAACAATTAAAAACTATATAAGTCCATTGAGGACGTCCTGCAGGACCGACGGTCCAATAGAAATCCAGCTTCCATCCAGTACACTAATTTATTTATAGTGTTTTTTACTATAGTAAACTGTCATAAAGCAGCTTTACAGTGTTATAAACCTTTAAACCTACAAAGAGCAAGATGAAGAGACAGTGGCAAGAAAAAACTCCCTGTTATGTTGTTATTTTAAGGAAGAAACCTTGTGAGGACCGAGGCTCAGTGGGGGACTCATCCTCCTTGAGCAGCCAGGCAGCATCAACAGTGTAGGACACTAATATACAGATTGTGTGATGATCATGTGACCTGTATTTAACAATTAAAATCTATATAAGTCCATTGAGGGCAACCTGCAGGACCAACAGTCCAATAGAACTCCAGGTTCCATCGTCGTAGCTGCATCCAAATGGCCCTTTGTAGCTGCGTCTTTATGGTCCAGGTTAGGTCGGCCACCATGCGTGGACATGGCAATGGCGGCTCGGTTGATGGTAGGGATATCCAATGGCAACCCTAAGGTTATCCAGAGCTGGGGGTACATTTACGGGTAGACGTACTGGACGAGTGTCCCACTATATTCCTTGTCCATCTAAAGCCACCATGTTGGGAAGGTTTCGTGACCACTGCCCTGGAATCATTTTAAGTATAGACCTTAGCCCTGGACCCCAGAGGAGCTTCCCCCAAGTGGACACCTCCTGTTCGGTCCCCCTGAATCCACAAGTTCACTCCCCTTAACCGGTCATGACCTCTGCATTTTCCTGACGTTCCTGAAGTTTGGTATCCCCTACCATGGGCTCCTCCCCGTTGTTCGGTCCGTTTGGACGGCAGAAGGGAAGTGGCCAACTAGTTTGGTGGCTTGGGGTTTTTCGGGAGACTAGCCCTTTCTAAGGCCCGTTGCCTCAGCTGTGAATCCCGAATGCACGGCTTGTACATATCGGGTTGTCCAACCTTTAATGTCCCAGCTGCTCTCTTTGGCCTTAACCCTTGTGATGGGGAGACAAGCCATTGGCCTGCGTTAATACCCTCCCTGGGGTTGTAAAAAGTTTCCTGGATCTCCTGCTAGAACGCCTCCTCATTGGCACACTCCATGGTCTATGACCAACAAGCATTGGCCCCAAGGAAGGGGTCTAGATGCCTCCATTGGCGACGCTGATTCAGCAGGACCCCAAGGAGTGGCTTCAATCGTTGTTCCGCCGTCAGTGTCAGCTGTCCGCGATGTATAACGATGTATTTCTCTCTTTTTTTTAGGACTGCACTGTTTATGAGACGGAGAACAAGATCCTACATGTGGTAAGTTGTGACCTTCACGTTGCTTTACGGTATTATTTATTTATTACTGTATTAGAGATTCATTCATTCATTATCTCCCGCTTTATCCTCTATTAGGGTCGCGGTGGGGTTCCCCATGCTCATCCAGGGGAGAACGTTTCGGGCGCTGGGCAGATACACCCAGGACAGGACGCCAATCCATCGCTGGGCACACACTCACACAGACACACTCTATATGGGGCAATTTTGGAGAATTCAATTGACTTGATCCATGTTTTTGGACTGTGGGAGGAAACTGGAGAACCCACACGGACACGGGGAGAACATGGAAACTCCACCCAGATGGGGATTCGAACCGGTAATCCCTATCGCTGAGAGACGAATATGCCAACCACTAAGCCACCGTGCCGCCCCGTATTAGGGATTCCCAGTTCGAATCCCCATCTGGGTGGAGTTTCCATGTTCTCCCCGTGTCCGTGTGGGTTTCCTCTGGGTTCTCTGGTTTCCTCCCACAGTCCAAAAACATGGATCAAGTCAATTGAGTTCTCCAAATTGCCCCATATAGAGTGTGTCTGTGTGAGTGAGTGTGTGCCCAGCGATGGATTGACATCCTGTCCTGGGTGTATCTGCCCAGCGCCCGAAACGTTCTCCCCTGGATGGGCATGGGGAACCCCCCCCCCAATATAGGATAAACGGAAGATAATGGATGGATGGATGTATTACGGTTATTACGGTAACACTTTACCTAAATCCAATGTTCATAATGCATTATTAACACTTTTAGAAAGCTTAATAAAGTATTCAGAATGCTTTATAGTACTTGTCATGACCCTCTGTTAATGTCCATACGTGTAAATAGCCACAAGTGTTATAAGAACATGCTATAAGGCTTTATAACACAAAGTGACA
>JAFMOC010001173.1:0-35577 GCA_019802505.1 Corydoras sp. C115 | reverse complement strand
AAAACACATTGTCTCCCATAGAGAAAATTTTTGACAAATTTGGACATAAGAGGACCAAGAAGGGAATGCGGTTCATGTCTTAAAAACCAGACTCAAACAAAAGTATTATGATCATACCCCAAAAGAAACTTGGGTGGAGTGCAATTGCTAATTATCCCCCAAAATGATCGTCAGAAATTATATAAAAATAATATCAAATATCAGCATAAAATAAATATCATCTGATTTCGATTTGGGGGGAATTGTTTTAAATCCGCTTTTTAAAAGAAATACGGTCTCGTTGGTAAACCCTTATGTGAATAGCACCCAAATCGGGTTCAAAACACTTTGTCTCCCGTAGACAAATTGGAACAAATTTGGACATAACGAGGACCACAGAAGGACATGGCGGCTTTCAGTGTCTACCAACCAGACGTCAAACACAATAAAAAGACGTATTATACTGTATGGTCTTACGCCTTAAGTAAACTTGGGTGGAGCTGCAATTACTAATTATATCCGCCAATGACATGATCGTCAGCAAATTATATCAGATAATATCAAATCATCAGCATCAAGTCGAATTGATCATCTGATATTCGATTGTGTGAGCAAGAATTGGGGGGGGTTTAAATCCTGAAATGATCATTATAGGATCCATGGACATTCAGCTGATTATCTGAAATATAAATACACAGATCGTCTGTAGTGATAAAATTTGGGGGAGTTGCAGCCCCCGTTTTAATTTAAACAGCGGGATTAAGCAGCGGTTTCGGTTTTCCACGATCATCCACCCCCCCCCCCCCTCCTGATACTTCGGGTGGAATGACTTTGTTTCCGCTGGTTGCGATGGTAATCGAGAGCTTTCTGTACTCCAGACGGGAGGAACCTCTCGATCAGACACGGTGACCGGGACGTGCTGTCCGTCACGAAGCCCTGCCTGGAAGACCGAGAGGTACCCTGTTTGCGGAGCAGCTTCCAAACATGGGAGATTTAGGAACATAGCGCAATGATTATAATCTACCTTCTCATGAGGAGTTCAACATCCTCCACCTTAATGGATTTTTCGTTCGGGGCGTGAGCGGCGTACGCCCTGCAGGTCATCAGCAAGAACGATCGAAGTACTTCTGCAGTCTAAAACACAAAAGCAGTATTTTATATTCATTTTCCAGTCAAAATTTTGCATTATCTCCCGCTTTATCCTCTATTAGTGGTCGCGGTGGGGTTCCCCATGCCCATCCAGGGGAGAACGTCTTGGGCGCTGGGCAGATAGACCCCAGGACAGGGCGCCCATCCATCGCTGGGTCACGACACTCAGTTTCCACACAGACACACTCTATATGGGGCAATTTTGAGAACTCAGCCGCGTGAACCTGTCCGAACTGATGATCCATATGTTTTTGGACTGTGGGAGGAAACCAAGAGAACCCGGAGGAACACCCACGTCGGAACACGGGGAGAACATGGAAACCCTCCACCCAGATGGGGGATTTCGAACCGGGAAGTAAATATATATATACCCTAAGGCGCTGTCGAGGAGAATAGGAGAACGTGCTAACCACTAAGAAACACACCTTTTTATCCATACTTGCCGCACCTGTGCCTGACCAGTATTTTAATTATTCATTTTATTTCAATCCTTCCATTCATTTAGTCTCCCGCTTTATCCTCTGCTATTAGGGTCGCGGTGGGGTTTCCCCATGCCCATCCAGGGGAAAAAAAAGAAATACCGTCTTGGGCGCTGGGCAAGATACACCCAGGACAGGGCGCCAATCCATCGCTGGGCACACACTTTACTCCACACAGACAACTCCTCTATTTTTTGGGGGCAATTTTTTTTTGAGAATTCAATTCACCTTGATCCATGTTTTGGGACTGTGGGTAGAAAACCGGAGAAGCCCGGAGGAAACCCACGCATTTGGTACGGGACGGGGAGAACATGAAAACTGCCACCCAGATGGGGATTCAAACCGGGAATCCCTTGCGCTGAGAGGAGAACATGATGCTAACCACTAAGCCACCTTTTTTTGCCGCCAGTATTTTATTATTATTATTTTTAAATCCTACCATTAATTATTCTTCCACTTTAATCCAATACTAGGAACCAGGGACATGGGAGGTTCCCCATGCCCATCCAGGGGAGGCGCTGGGCAGATACACCCAGGACAGGACGCCAATCTATCGCTGGACACACACTCCCTCAATCACAAGTATTTTTGAATTGCACTAACACTATATATGGGGCAATTTTGGAGAACTCAATTGACCTTGATCCATGTTTTTTGGACTGTGGGAGGAAACCCCGAGGAAAACCCCGCGGACACGGGGAGAAACATGGAAACTCCACCCAGATTGGGATTCGAAACAGGGAAACCCATCGTGCTGAGAGGAGAACATGCCAACCACTAAGCCACCATGCCGCCCCTATTATTTTCCACATAATCTATTACTAGGAACCGAACCAGGGTCATGGGGGGGTTCCCCATGTCCCATCCAGGGGAGAGCATTTAGGGAACTGGGGCAGATACACCCAGGACAGGGTGCCAATCTATTGCTTAGGGGGGCACTCTCTCTCACTCACTATATGGGGCAATTTAGAGCAGGAAACCCATGCAGACCACGGCGAGAACATCCATTCATGATCTTCCGCTTTATTAGGGGAGGAACATTTGGGCAGATACACCCAGGACATGGTGGCAGTCTATCGCCTGGACACACACTCACTCACATACAGACACACTCTATATGGGGCAATTTAGAATTCAGTTTGACGCGGGGTCGCGGGGGGGTTCCCAATGTTTATTCAGAGGAGAACGTTTCAGGCGCTGGGACAGGGTGCCAAATTATCACTGGACACATAATTTATAAGGGCAATTTAGAGTAGGCAAATTGACCTTGATCCATGTTTTTGGACTGTGGGAGGAAACCGGAGAACCCGGAGGAAAGGGGAGAACAGATGATTAAGATTAATGAAGGAATGAGTATACAGTTGTGATCAAATTTATTCAACCCCCAATGCTGCGAAGGGTTTTATGGAATTCAGGCACATTTTGTAATTGTGTTCATAATGAAATCTTACAAGACTTGTTAAAGAACTAAATGCAACTAAGATAGCATCAATTGTTTTTTGTCATAAAGTATTAAATGGCCTTTTTGTGATTTCTTCATTGACACAATTATTCAACCCCTTTACAACTACCACTCATAAGAACAGAGGTTCATTCCAGTGTTTTCAATCAGGTATTGAAAACACCTGTGGATGTCAACGAGCAGCAATCAAGCATGATAAGCACCAATTAGGCAGATTTAAAAGGACTGTGATATCTCAGCTCCTTCTAGACATCTACTGGTGTGTTTACAAGCATGGTGAAGGCAAGAGGAATGGTCCCAGAAGACAAGAGAAGAGGTTTATTGCTCTTCAGCAAAGAATGGCAATGGATATAAAAAGATTGCGAAGTTGTTAAATATTCCAAGAGACACTATCGGAAGTATCATTCGCAAGTTCAAGTTAAAGGGCACAGTGGAAACGTTACCTGGTCGTGGCAGAAAGAAGATCCCTGACCGCGACTGCTGTGCGCTACCTGAAGCGTAATGTGGAGAAAATCAAAAATCCCCGCGTGACTGCTAAGGAAAACTGAAAAAAGACCTGTCAGATGTGGGCACTGAAGTTTTCAGCTCAGACAATAAAGGCGCGCACTGCATAACGAAGACCTCCATGCCAGAACTCCCAGGCGCACCCCCTTGCTGACTCCAAAGAACAAGAAAAGTCGACTGCAGTATGCCAAAAGTCATGTGGACAAGCACAAAGGTTTTTGGGGACAGTGTACTGTGGTCAGATAAAACTAAATTAGAACTGTTTGGGACAATGGACCAGCGCTATGTTTGGAGGAGGAAGAACCAGGCTTATGAACAAAAGAACACCTTGCCTACTGTGAAGCATGGCGGGGGGTCAATTATGCTTTGGGGCTGTTTTGCTTCTAATGGTACAGGAAAGATTCAACGTGTGCAGGGTACCATGAATTCCCTTCAGTACCAGGAGATCTTGGAGGAAAATGTGATGGAGTCAGTCACAACCCTGCGGCTTGGGAGACGTTGGACCTTCCAACAGGACAATGATCCGAAGCACACATCCAAGTCCACTAGAGCATGGTGAAACATGAAAGGCTGGAACATTCTAGAGTGGCCATCGCAATCACCAGACTTAAATCCAATTGAGAACCTCTGGTGGGACCTAAAGAAGGCAGTTGCAGTGCGCAAGCCTAAGAATGTGACTGAACTGGAGGCTTTTGCCCATGAAGAATGGGCTAAGATACCCATAGGTCGCTGCAAGACACTTGTGTCAAGCTATGCTTCACGCTTGAAAGCTGTCATAACTGGAAAAGGATGTTGTACTAAGTACTAAAAAATAATGTCAGTAGGGGGTTGAATAAAACTGATAATGATGTGAGCACAGTAAAGACATTTGTGGTTATTCCATCATAAATATTATGTTATATTTGTCTAATTTATAAGTGCCTCTTTGATATAGTTGTAAATAAGATGACTGAAATGATCCAAATCAATGTCAAACTGGCCAAAACACTTTATTTCAGTGGGGGTTGAATAAATTTGATCACAACTGTAGAAACATGAAGTGTGTATTCGGTTGGTAATCATATGAAACAGGAGCGTACATCTCATTGATGACCGGGAACACGTCATTGGTCACTCTGGTTTTAGCAAAGTGTTTAAACACGCTCATGACGTAGCTCTTCGGCAGAACGTTGTCCGAGGTGGAACGGGCCCTCCGTTTAGGTGGGGTCTTCTTAGCCTTTGGGCCTGGCCTGCACACACATACAGACACACACACACAGACAGACAGACAGACAGACAGACAGACACAGACACACAGACAGACAGACACACACCGAGACACACACAGAGACACCGAGACACACACAGACAGACACAGAGACAGACACAGAGACAGAGACAGACACCGAGACAGACAGACACCGAGACAGACAGACACCGAGACAGACAGACACCGAGACAGACAGACACCGAGACAGACAGACACACAGACAGACAGACACACAGACAGACAGACACACAGACAGACAGACACACAGACAGACAGACACACAGACAGACAGACACACAGACAGACAGACACACAGAGACACACACAGACAGACAGACACACAGACACACACACACAGAGACACACAGACACACACACACAGAGACACACAGACACACACACACAGAGACACACAGACACACACACACACAGACACACACACACACACAGACACACACACACAGACACACACACACACAGACACACACACACAGACACACACACACAGACACACACACACAGACACACACACACACAGAGACACACAGAGACACACACACACAGAGACACACACACACACAGACACACACACACACACAGAGACACACACACACACACAGACACACACACACACACAGACACACACACACACACAGACACACACACACACACACACACACACACACAGACACACACACACACAGACACACACACACACACACAGACACACACACACACAGACACACACACACACACAGACACACACACACACAGACACACACACACACACAGACACCACACACACACACACAGACACACACACACACAGACACACACACACACAGACACACACACACACAGACACACAGACACACACACACACACACACACAGACACACACACACACAGACACACACACACACAGACACACACACACACACACACACACAGACACACACACACACACAGACACACACACACACAGACACACACACACACACACACACACAGACACACACAGACACACACAGACACACACAGAGACAGAGACACGGACAGACACACACACAGACACAGACAGAGACACAGACAGACACACACAGACATACACATACACAGACACCTCATGAGCACAGATTCCTCAACATCGGTCATGTTAAGACGACAGACCCGCGTTACCCCGAGTCTTTGAGAACGTTGGGTCTGGACAGCGCTGCAGGAGTCGCCACCATCTTCTTCTGTCTGACAAACGTTGGCGTTTTCATCGAGAGCTCTGAGGAGACGAATATACAACAGATATAACCAGGACTAACCTGGGCTCACACAAACACACTCTATATGGGGCAATTTGGAGAGTTCAATTGACCTTAATCCATGTTTTTGAACTGTGGGAGGAAAACCGGAGAACCCGGAGGAAACCCACATGGACACGGGGAGAACATGGAGACTCGTCCCAGATTGGGCTTCGAACCGGGAATCCCCGATCTGGGTGGAGTTCCCATCTTCTCAACATGATCAAGTGGGTTTTCTCCCACAATCCAAAAACATGGATTCAATGTGAATTGGCTGCTCTAAATTGCCCCATATACTGTGTGTGTATGCCTAGCAATAGATTGGCACCGTCCTTGGTGTATCGAAATGTTTTCCTATGGATGGGCATGGGGAACCCGCCACCTAACCATGACCCTAGTGTAGGATTAAGCAGAAGATGCTGCACTGGAACCAATCTATAACTGGGCTCACACAGACACACTCTATATGGGGCAATTTGGAGAATTCAATTGACCTTAATGGCGGCACGGTGGCTTAGTGGTTAGCATGTTCTCCTCTCAGCACTAGGGATTCCCGGTTCAAATCCCCATCTGGGGGAGTTTCCATGTTCTCCCCGTGTCTGCGTGGGTTTCCTCCGGGTTCTCCGGTTTCCTCCCACAGTCAAAAAGCATGGATCAAGTCAACAAGTCAATTGAATGTTCTAAATTGGATTGGACATAAGGAGAACATACAAACTCTACAACAGCTGCAATAGATTGGCGCCCTGTCCTGGGTGTATCTGCCCAGACCCCGAGACGTTCTCCCATGGATGGGCATGGGGAACCTCCCCCCCCCCAATACATACACCCATAGTATAGGATTAAGCCAGGATACAAATAAGGTCCTACCATCGCTGTATCCATCGTCCTCATCCTGGTCCTCCTCAGGACCCAAAGCACCCACACTCGCCGGCGTCACGCCCTCCTCCTCCTCCTCCTGCTCCTCCTCCTCCTCCTCATGTTCCGAGTCGTTGACTTGCACCTCCACACCACTGACCACATCCTTACTTTGTTCCTGTGCCGAATCCGTCAGCTGCACCTCGGGGAAGACCGTTTGAACAAAGAGGAACTGGGATGCGGCTCCCCCTCGACGCCCGTTAGCCTGTCTGGACTGTGCCACCCGGAACACTCAGCCGTCCTGTAAAGCAGGGGGCAGGAGGGGGGGGGGCAACTTAGAACAAGACATACAAAGCTCATGTAGGTGTAACGTGTGGGTGTCTTAATACTTTTGCTCCTATACAAGTGCATTGGTCTGATGTCCATCCAGAGGGAGCCAAAGTCCCCGTTATGTGAGAATTCCACGCGGTGCTCACCTTTTCCCGCGGAACCCAATCCAGCGCCGAGACTCTTCGTTCCTCTTCCTTTTGCAAGCACCGCAGGACCCAGGGTTCCACCTTCGGAGCGATAAACTCGCCTCGTGATTGGCTGTGATGCTAATTTTTCTAGTGTGAGGCTTTCACCCTGCAGCTCAGCCTCCGGTTCTAGATCGGATCCCTGTTCCAGCTCAGCCTCCGGTTCTAGATCTGATGCCCGTTCCGGCTCTGCATCCTGTTCCAGGTCCACCTCCGGTTCTAGATCTGATGCCCGTTCCGGCTCTGCATCCTGTTCCAGGTCCACCTCCGGGTCTAGATCTGATTCCTGTTCCAGATCCGCCTCCGGTTCTAGATCTGATGCCTGTTCTGGCTCTGCATCCTGTTCCAGATCCACCTCTGGTTCTAGATCGGATTCCTGTTCCAGATCCACCCCTGGTTTTAGATCTGACGCCTGTTCTGGCTCTGCATCCTGTTCCAGGTCCGCCTCCGGTTCTAGATCTGATCCCTGTTCCAGCTCAGCCTCGGGTTCTAGATCAGATCCCTGTTCCAGCTCAGCCTCGGGTTCTAGATCTGATTCCTGCTCCGCCTCCTGCTGTTCCTGAACTTGTGGTACCCGTGAAACCATGGGCTGAGTTGGCGCGAACGGGATTTCTTCGGGACTTAGGGAGACTCCAAACTTCCCTTGTGATGAAGAAATCTCCTCTTCCTCATCCTCCTCCATCCCGACCTCCTGCCCCTCCACCTTCTTGCCCTCCTCATCATCCTCTGGAATTTGCGATAAAGGCCGTTGCCGATCTCCTGAGTCACCAGAATCCCCTCTTCTGGATTCCTCCCTCTGCTCCGACCGGTTCCTCATCCTTCCTTCCTCCTCATTCGGCTCACACGTAGAACCGGGGGGGTGAGGGTAGAGTTCCGTGGTGCTCAGGACAACGTCTGCAGTGAGCTCCGGCACCGAGACATTACTCAAGCCCAGAGTGTACTTCTGCCATTCGGAGTCTCCAAGAGTTCTCCCGTCTTGTACCTCTGTATAATCTGTGAGGAGACAATTAAAAACATTCAGATCAGCAATTAATATTAAAATCATATTGACGATTGGCACGGTGGATTAGCCCGCCAGCGCTGGGGATCCAGGTTCCGGTTCCCCCTTCCTTCCACAGTCCAAAAACATGAATTCAGGGTAAATTAAATTCTTGAAATTGCCCCATGGCGGCACGGTGGCCTAGTGGTTAGCACGTTCTCCTCTCAGCGCTAGGGAATCCGGGTTCGAATCCTCATCTGGGTGGAGTTTCCATGTTCGCCCCGTGTCTTTTGTGGTTAGCACACTAAGCTCCTCTCAGCACTAGGGATTCCCGGTTCGAATCCCCATCTGCGTGGGTTTCCTCCGGGTTCTCCGGTTTCCTCCCACAGTCCAAAAACATGGATCAAGTCAATTGAATTCTCAAAATTGCCCCATATAGAGTGTGTCTGTGTGAGTGAGTGTGTACCCAGTGATAGATTGGCGCCCTGTCCTGGGTCTATCTGCCCAGCGCCCGAGACGTTCTCCCCTGGATGGGCATGGGGAACCCCACCACGACCCTAATAGAGGATAAAGTGAAAGATAATGAATGAATGAATGAAATACTATTTATTATTTAAATGAAATACTAATAGAAAAGTATTTATAGGTGTGTCTCAATACTTTTTAGGGGTGTATTCAACAAAGGATTTTCATAGTCGAATCTTATTCGTCAGATTTTCCCTATAGTCGACTGATAGTCGAATCAGTTAAAATTTCACCACAAGATGGCGCTATAAGCGTGGTGTTTAAAAAAAGATTTTTTTTATATTTTACTTGTTTTTCTAGAGCACCGTAAATGGGATCCCCGTTCAGGACTTTTTTCCACTTCAAAGGAAAAACCTAAAAAAAACCTAAAAACCTAGAAATTAGGATGATTTTATTTGACAAAAGGCTATATATATAACGAAAACAAAGACATTTCATGTAAAAACTAATGCTTAGCAGCAGCCATGGGCGCCCCCATGTGGTCAAAATGGTACATTCGACTATGAGGTTCATAGTCGACTACGGTTCTCCGAATCGAATCGTCGAATATTGCAGCTCACCCCTAATACTTTTTAAATCTTATTCTCATCTCGAAAAACAAAGAGATAGTTTTAGTTAGCTTACAGAAATAAGAGGATAGAAGGAAATCTTATTATTAGTATTGTACCTTGATCGGGAGCTCTGTCCAGACGCCGCTGTACAGCATCGTCGAACGCCGCCACGGACAGTTGTTGACGTCCGGCCGCCTTGCGCCGCAGCCCCGCCCGGTCAGCCAGAACGCTCACGAACGGCGTCTTCAGGGTGAGACTGAGCGCACTGAGACAGACAGATCTGCTTTAAGTGGTGAGTATGAGGACTGTAGCTTCATGCACACATTAACACTAATATACAAAAGTTGGTACTCACTTTTTATTAGGATTGCAGCGTTAAAAAATTGGAACCACACCCTTTTTTTAACATTTTTTTTAAGCTTTTCCCAAATGTATAATTAGTCGGTGGGACATTGTTCACCTTTTTTTTTTTTTTTTTTTTTAAAGTGCAAACTCAGACACATTGGTTCATTTATAGACCATTGAAGTCATGTCATCATGTTGTAGTTGCTGCCATATAAGTTCTTATCTTATTATTATTATTATTATTATTCATTCATTCATTATCTCCAACTTTATCCTCTATTAGGGTCGTGGTGGGGTTCCCCATGCCCATCCAGGGGAGAACGTCTCGGGCGCTGGGCAGATACACCCAGGACAGATACACCCAGGACACACACTCACTCACACAGATACACTCTATATGGGGCAATTTGGAGAACTCAATTGACTTGATCCATGTTTTTGGACTGTGGGAGGAAACCGGAAAACCCGGAGGAAACCCACGCAGACACGGGGAGAACATGGAAACTCCAGCCAGATGGGGATTCGAACCGGGAATCCCTAGCGCTGAGAGGAGAACATGCTAACCACTAAGCCATCGTGCCACTCTTGGTGCTTTGTGTGAGTTTTGAATACATTTAAATGCCTTTCAGCACGGTAGCTTAGTGGTTGGCATGTTCTCCTCTCAGCGCTAGGGATTCCCGGTTCGAATGCCAATCTGGGTGGAGTTTCCATGTTCTCCCTGGGTCCACGTGGGTTTCCTCTGGGTTCTCCGGTTTCCTCCCACAGTCCAAAAACATGCATCAAGGTCAAGTAAAATCTCCAAATTGCCCCATAGAGAGTGAGACTGTGTGAGTGAGTGTGTGTCCAGCGTCCTGTCCTGGGTGTATCTGCCTGCGCCCAAAACGCTCTCCCATGGATGGGCAACCCCCCCCCCCCCCCCCACGGCCCTAATAGAGGATAAAGCGGAAGATAATGGATGGATAAATGTCTTTCTTATTATATTATATTATATTAAAGCAATAGGTTATGAGAGGGCGTGGCATAATTATGAATAAAATCACGGGAAAGAGGTGTTATTAGGCCCGACGTGTAGCGGAGTGAGGTTACACCTCTTTAACTTGATTTATTCACAATAATACACAACCTCGAGGGTCTTATTGCTTTAATAAAACGCTTACAAACACACCATAATGGAAAAAAAACGAGCTTTGATTCATAAATGCGTTTAATAAAAGCTAAATCGTCACTAAATCGGTCTTCCGCGTCGTAATATAGTCCGATTTTTGAAACGAACACTGTTACAGATACTGGATATCTCTAATGATCACTTACTGCCATCTAGTGGCCAAATTACAGAACGCATTTAGTAAAAACAATGCATCACGCACTGATACGAATGTATTATTGTAACGGCTGGACAAACGGCTCAGCCAATCAGATTTAAGGACAGGAACTGACCATTTTATAATAGATCATATCACATTACAGCATTTTGCAGATGATTTAAACCAAAAGTGAGTTCCAACTTATTGCTGACTCTGCAGTCTTACTCAAAGCATCAACACATCACCCTTAAATATCCATCCATCCATCCAGGGTCGCAGGGGGGGGGGGGGTTTCCCCATCCCCATCCAGGGGAGAACGTTTAGGGCGCTGGGCAGATACACCCAGGACAGGACGCTGGACACACACTCACTCACACAGTCTCACTCTCTATGGGGCAATTTGGAGATTTTACTTGACTTTGATCCATGTTTTTTTTTGGACTGTGGGAGGAAACCGGAGAACCCGGAGGAAACCCACGTGGACCCGGGGAGAACATGGAAGCTCCACCCAGATTGGCATTCGAACCGGGAATCCCTAGCGCTGAGAGGAGAACATGCCAACCACTAAGTGACCATGCCACCTGAAAGGCATTTAAATGTATTTAAAGCATCAACACATCACCCTTAAATATCCATCCATCCATCCAGGGTCGCAGGGGGGGGGGGGGGTTCCCCATCCCCATCCAGGGGAGAACGTTTCGGGTGCTGGGTAGATACATCCAGGAAAGGACACCAATCTATCACTTACACAGACACACTCTATATGGGGCAATTTGGAGAATTCAATTGACCTTGAGCGGCACGGTTGCTTAGTGGTCAGCACGTTCGCCTCTCAGCACTAGGGATTCTCGGTTCGCCCCGTGTTCTCCTCGTGTCCGTGTGGGTTTCCTCCGGGTTCTCCGGTTTCCTCCCACAGTCCAAAAACATGCATCAAGTCAATTGAGTTCTCCAAATTGCCCCATATAGAGTGTGTGTGTGAGTGAGTGTGTCCCCAGCGATGGATTGGCGCCCTGTCCTGGGTGTATCTGCCCCCATCTGCATTCTGTAATTTGGCCACTAGATGGCAGTTAAAGAAACTGGAAACCATCATCCATTCAATCTTTTCTGCCGAATACTCTATTAGGCTAGGGATTCCCGGTTCGAATCCCCATCTGGGTGGAGCTTCCAGGTTCTCCCCGTGTCCGCGTGGGTTTCCTCCGGGTTCTCTGGTTTCCTCCCACAGTCCAAAAACATAGATCAAGTCAATTGAGTTCTCCAAATTGCACCATATAGAGTGTGTGTGTGTGAGTGAGTGTGTGCCCAGCAATGGATTGGCACCCTGTTCTGGGTGCATCTGCCCAGCGCCCGAAACGTTCTCCAATGAATGTGCATGGGGAACTCCCCTGCCAACCTAATATAGGATAAAGCGGAACATAATGGATGGATGGAATTGACCTTGATCCATGTTTTTGGACTGTAGGAGGAAACCGGAGAACCCGGAGGAAACCCACGCAGACACGGGGAGAACATGGAAACTCCACCCAGATGGGGATTCGAACCGGGAATCCCCAGCGCTGAGAGGAGAACATGCTAACCACCAACCCACTATTATAATCAAAACGAGTACATTTGGACATTCTTTTACCTTTTTGAGGCAGCGGTCAGATCCTGGTCCCTGGTCATAGACATGTTATCTCCCGAGGAATCACCTGTCGAGATATCAAATGGTTCATATGGATTCAAGGTAAATAGAATGCTCGTAATTGCCCCCATATAGCACGTGTCTTCAGTATTGTACCTTGATCGTGAGCGCCGTCTAGACGCCTCTGTACAGCGTCATCGAACGCAGTGACGGAAAGCTGTTGCGTCCGGCCGCCTTGCGCCGCAGCCCTGCTCGCTCGGCCTGAATGTTCTCGAACGGCGTCTTCAAGGTGAGACTGAGCGCACTGAGACAAACAGATCTGCTTTAAGTGTTGAGTATGAACACTGTAGCTTCACGGATACAGAAACACTAGTATAGTATTAGAAATAGGGGTGCGAATCTCTCAAGTGGCGGGCGATTCGATTCCGATTTTTGAGGTCACGATTCGATTCAGAAACGATTTTTTTTCAGTCAAAATATTCTTTAAATTTTGTTTAAATGATGTGATGTAAACCAATAGAAAAATTTATTTAAAACAATACTTTCAGGTTCCTGTATCAAATGTTTTTGTTTCATTTTATATTTATACAAACAAAATAGGATTGGGCTAAATTAAAATGAGCAGTGTTAGGTTCGCTTAGCTGCCTGCCTTTTTCTTACATAAAAAACATCCATCAATGAACAAATAATTCTAAATATATTAATAACAAAGTTTACCATGGTGCATTAACCTTTATTCATCCATTCATTATCTACCGTTTTATCCTCTATTAGGGTCGCGGTGGGGTTCCCCATGCCCATCCAGGGGGGAACATCTCGGGCGCTGGGCAGATAGACCCAGGACAGGACGCTAATCCATCGCTGGGCACACACTCACTTACACAGACACACTCTATATGGGGCAATTTGGAGAATTCAATTGACTTGATCCATGTTTTTGGACTGTGGGAGGAAACCGGAGAACCCGGAGGAAACCCACGTGGACACGGGGAGAACATGGAAACTCCACCCAGATGGGGATTCGAACCGGGAACCCCTAGTGCTGAGAGGAGAACATGCTAACCACTAAGCCACTGTGCCGCCGCATTAACCTTTAATTAAAACTAAAATACAGACTTTACAGTCAGAATGCATTTATATTCTGCAAATCTTTAAAATTTAACATTAAAAAATAAAATCCATACTTCGGTCTTTTTAACTACATTGCAACAACATTCACTACATTTTTAAATTTAACTTTAAATATTAAATATATTTTTATTCAGGTGGCATGGTGGATTAGTGGTTAGCACGTTCTCCTCTCAGCGCTAGGGATTCCCGGTTCGAATCCTCATCTGGGTGGAGTTTCCATGTTCTCCCCGTGTCTGCGTGGGTTTCCTCCGGGTTCTCCAGTTTGCTCCCACAGTCCAAAAACATGGATCAAGTCAATTGAGTTCTCCAAATTGCCCCATATAGAGTGTGTCTGTGTGAGTGAGTGTGTGCCCGGCGATGGATTGGCGCCCTGTCCTGGGTCTATCTGCCCAGACCCCGAGACGTTCTCCCCTGGATGGGCATGGGGAACCCCCCCCCCCCCTAATAGAGGATAAAGCGGGAGATAATGAAAGAATGAATAATGAATGAATAGAACCTGTTTCCTCCGGGTTCTCCGGTTTCCTCCCACAGTCCAAAAACATGGATTAAGTCAATTGAATTCTCCAAATTGCCCCATATAGAGTGTGTCTGTGTGAGTGTGTGTGCCCAAAGATAGGTTGGCGTCCTGTCCTGGGTGTATCTGCCCAGCGCCCGAAACGGTCTCCCCTGGATGGACATGGGGAACCCCCCCCCCCCCCCCGCGACCCTAATAGAGGATAAAGCGGAAGATAATGAATGAATGGATGAATAGAACCTATAAATACACCTTTTTGATCCAGGTGACTGATCATGTTCCCCAGTTACAGTTGTATTTTCTACCGAGGCATCATCTGGAACGCGTTCCGCTCCATCACCTATAAACAAACACAATGGGTCAAGTTCAAATAACACGTTCTTCTAAGGTTCTTCAACTGCTTAGAACTTAACAGAACATACCCGCTCGCTGGTCCAGATTTCTCTCAAATGCAGAAACGTTGAAGTTGGGCACCGGTCTTCTGCGACTCATCCCTCGGATCACGTGGCTCAGGGGTTCGGTGGCCAGGTCGGGTAAATCGAACCCCGAGCTGCCCTCACTGTGAGTAAAAAGCACGTTTGGTTATGAACAGGCTGGCTTAGTGGTTAGCATGTTCTCCTCTCAGCACTAGGGATTCCCGGTTCGAATCCCCATCTGGGTGGAGTTTCCATGTTCTCCCCGTGTCCGCGTGGGTTTCCTCCGGGTTCTCCGGTTTCCTCCCACAGTCCAAAAACATGGATCAAGTCAATTGAGTTCTCCAAATTGCCCCATATAGAGTGTATTTGAGTGGAACAGGATCTGACCGCTGCCTCAAAAAGGTAAAAGAATTTCCAAATGTACTCGTTTTGATTATAATAGTATGTATTTAAGGGTAGGGCGGCACGGTGGGTTGGTGTTTAGCATGTTCTCCTCTCAGCGCTGGGGATTCCCGGTTCGAATTCCAATCTGGGTGGATTTTCCATGTTCTCCCTGTGTCCGCGTGGATTTCCTCCGGGTTCTTCGGTGTTCTCCCACAGTCCAAAAACATGGATCAAGTCAATTGAATTCTCCAAATTGCCCCATATAGAGTGTGTACGTGTGCGTGAGTGTGTGTCCAGCGATAGATTGGTGTCCTGTCCTGGGTGTATCTGCCCAGCGCCCGAAACGTTCTCCCCTGGATGGGCATGGGGAACCCCCCCCGCGACCCTAATATAGGATAAAGCGGAAGATTATGAATGAATGGATTGTTATGAACAGTGTTTATTTAACATGCTGGACTGTGCTGAAGGTGCGCCGACCTCATCCTGATGTTCTGACTGCCGACCTCCTGGTTCCTCTCTGGTAACCCTGGCTGACCGGAGAGCAACAGGGACGATTCGGTTTCTGTGACCAGTCAGGAGAAAAATCTTTTTTTAAATAGCAAGATTGTTTTTTTTTTTTTTTTTTTTTTATTATTATTTTCGGAGGTGATCAAGAAGAAGGGGATCGTGCTCACCCGTCTGGATGATGCCCTTGAGCAGACCCCGGGGGGTCATTTCCTCATCGTAGAGCATGGACGAAGCCACGGCGGGAGGGATCACGGTTCTACCCTGCGACCTGATCCGTTTACTGGGTGGCTGTGGTGACCGACCGACACTCTGAAAAGAAAGGCAATTCAAAAATGAAATACAATAGCGATGATCATCCTATAATCATTATAATATAATCAATCATCCCATCATCATAATCTTATGTTCCCATAATCATCATCATTCCATAATTATATTATAATGCAGTGATTCTCAATTATTTTCTGTTAAGCCCCCCTAGGAAGAAGAAAACTTTTTGCGCCCAACTACATGACAAAATGGGATGAAAAAGTATTTTTCACACGCCCTCTGTAGTATGATTTGTCTATAAATTTGTTATAAGTACACCTCGTTTATAACAATGTCCCCTTATTAACAATAAAGAAAACAAAAAAGAAAGAAATATAGATAAACTTAGAACAAATAATAATTTTACTAACTTTGTTTTTTAGTTTGTAACAGAAACGAATAAAATCCTTATTTAAACTAGAAATATTTTTGAACCGACTGGCATTTGATACTGAAGAATGAAATGAAATAAAATCAATAAATAATAATAAATTCAAATTCATCAGCAACATTCATTCAGGAGCTCAATTTATTATTAACACTTTAACCTACAAAACAAACATGAATACGACAATTTGTGCTGTTTTTTTTTTTTTTTAATCAAAATATGGAAGTCAGAACTGATGTCTCCAACGCGTCCGTTTTGCAGCACAGCTTTTCTGATGTAGTTTTATAAAGCGGGATGATTGCTGGTTATACTCGTCACGTTTACGATTAAAAACTCAAGCGGTTATCAGTGTGATTGGGGTGGAATGTTCACGCTGTCCACTGCCAACAATTAAAGACACAGAGGACACACCGGTCTTTCTTCGTCTCCCACCTTCGTTACAGTGAAACCAAGCGCTACATACACTTTCCTCGTTTTAGCTTTCGGTTGACTTTTGTTGCTCTCGTTATCTTCGTCTCTCTCCTCATCTCTGTTAAATATTTCTCCATGTTGTCTCTTGAGGGTTTGTTCAGTACACTTAATATCTCTTGCTCTGTGATTTCTTGTTATGCGCACCCCACTATTTGAGAAGCACTGTTATAATGTATACCATAATCCCATCATTTTCAGATCATCATATCATTATAATTATCCCATCACCATTCAATTATATTATCGTCATCATTACATCATCACATTATCTTTTCATCTTTAGCACATCATCCCAACATCATAATACCACCACCACTATCATCATCATCATATAATCACCATCCCATCATCTTATTACATCCTCATCATATCATCCCACCATCGTCATTCCTAATTTCCAATCATTCCATTATCCCCATCAACAACTTATAACATCCTTATCATCCTATATCCTATCACCATCATATCACACCAATCATCATCATCCCCTAATTCAATTATATGACCATCATCATCATATCACCCCATCCATCATCTTCCGCTTTATCCTCTACTATGGTCGAGGGGGGGGGGGGAGTGTTCCCCATGTCCATTCAGGGGAGGACGTCTCGGGCGCTGGGCAGATACACCCAGGACAGGGCGCCAATCTATCACTGGACACACTCACTCACACTAACACACTCTATATGGGGCAATTTGGAGAATTCAACTGAATTTGACCCATGTTTTTGGAACTGAAGGACCCGGAGGAAACCCACGCGGACACAACTGGGAGACACATGGAAAACTCCACCCAGATTAGGATTCGGGAGGAAACCGGAGAACCCGGAGGAAACCCTGGCTGGTGGCTTAGTGGTTAGCATGTTCTCCTCTCAGCGCTAGGGATTCCAGGTTTCGAATCCCAATCTGGGTGGAGTTTCCATGTTCTCCCCGTGTCCGCGTGGGTTTCCTCATGGATCAAGTTAATTGAGTTCTCCAAATTGCCCCATATAGAGTGTGTTTGAGTGTGTGAGTGTGCGCCCAGCGATGGATTGGCGCCCTGTCCTGGGTGTATCTGCCCAGCGCCCGAGACGTTCTCCCCTGGATGGGCATGGGGAACCCCACCGCGACCCTAATAGAGGATAAAGCGGGAGATAATGAATGAATATAATGTATACCATAACCCCATCATTTTCACATCATCATATCATCATAATTATCCCAATACCATTCAATAATCTCATCGTCATCATTACATCATCACATTATCTTATCAGCTTTAGCACATCATCCCAACATCATAATACCACCACCATCATCATCATCCCTTTATCACCATCCCATCATATTATTACATCCCACCATCATCATCCCTGATTTCCAATATCACACTGTTATCCCATCGTCGACTTATTACATCCTCATCACCCGATCACCATCATCATCTCATCTTCATCATCTCATCCCAATATCTTCATATCTTATCATTTTATTATCTTATCATAATAACATCATATCATCATACACAATTCTGCACATGTTAAGTTTACAGGTGTGTCTGTGCGTGTATGTCACTCAGTGTGTGTGTGTGTGTGTGTGTGTAGGATGGCTAGTTTGGGTGTGTTTTTGTTCAGTTATTGTGCACTCAAGTATCATCATCCCCTAATTCAATTATATCAACATCATCATCATATTACCCCATTATCCCATCATCTTCATCATACCATCCCATCATCATCAATTTAACACGATGACCAGATCGCCAGGTGGAACGTTGGCATAGTGGTCAGCACGTTCTCCTCTCAGCACTAGGGATTCCCGATTCGAATCCCAATCCGGATAGAGTCTCCACGTTCTCCACGCGTCCGCGTGGGTTTCCTCCGGGTTCTCTGGTTTCCTCCCACAGTCCAAAAACATGGATCAAGTCAATGGAGTTCTCCTAAATTGCCCCATATAGAGTGTGTCTGTGTGAGTGAGTGTGTGTGTGCCCAGTTGGACCCCCAGATTGGCGCCCTGTCCTGGGTATCTGGCCAGCGCCAGAGACGTTCTCCCCTGTAAGGGCATGGGGAACCCCCCACGACCCTAATAGAAGATAAAGGGGAAGATAATGGATGGATGGATGGATGGATGGAGCAGATCGCCAAATCCATGTCACGTGACCTCAGTGCTGGGATGTAAATAAATAATGTACCTCATGAAGCTTCTGTTTGAGTTTGTGACGGAGGGAAATCTGAGGACTTTCAAGCGGAGCCGATTTCCTTAATCTGGAACTTCTCCTCGCAGAGAGAAGCTGATGACTCTGAGACCTGATGGACAAAAAGACGAGGTTTATAACATGGTGCAAACAGGACAGAATTTAAACTTCCACGTTGCTGCGTTTAAATGACATTTAATGCCCTTCACTGAAGAAGCCATGTTATCGCCTTAAACAGTTTTTATAACGCGTTAAATTAAAGTGAGATGTATAATCTGAGAGCTGCGGGATGAGGAGGGCGGCACGGTGGCTTAGTGGTTAGCATGTTCTCCTCTCAGCGCTGGGGATTCCCGGTTCGAATCCCCATCTAGGTGGAGTTTCCGTGTTCTCCCTGTGTCTGCGTGGGTTTCCTCCGGGTTCTCCGGTTTCCTCCCACAGTCCAAAAACATGGATCGAGTCAATTGAGTTCTCCAAATTGCCCCATATAGAGTGTGTCTGTGTGAGTGAGTGTGTGCCCAGCGATGGATTGGCGTCCTGTCCTGGGTGTATCTGCCCAGCGCCCGAGACGTTCTCCCCTGGATGGTCATGGAGAACCCACCGCGACCCTAATAGAGGAAAAAGCGGGAGATAATGAATGAATGAATGAATAATACTATACTAGGTGGCACGGTGGCTTAGTGGTTAGCATGTTCTCCTCTCAGCGCTGGGGATTCCCGGTTCGAATCCCCATCCGGGTGGAGTTTCCATGTTCTCCCCGTGTCTGCGTGGGTTTCCTCCGGGTTCTCCGGTTTCCTCCCACAGTCCAAAACCATGGATCGAGTCAATTGAATTCTCCAAATTGCCCCATATAGAGTGTGTCTGTGTGAGTGAGTGTGTGCCCAGCGATGGATTGGCGTCCTGTCCTGGGTCTATCTGCCCAGCGCCTGAAACGTTCTCCCCTGGATGGGCATGGAGAACCCCATCGCGACACTAATAGAGGATAAAGCAGAAGATAATGGATGGATGAATAAATGCGTGATGAGGCGGAGCAGCAGAATCACCGGGTTACAGGAGAACGCTGCACCTCGGAGTGCAGAACATGTTTCAGTAAAACCCGGGCCGACACGTCGTCTTCCACCGACTCCATCGCTCTCCAGCAGGATTTTAATTCCGTCTGTTAATCTGTTAATCCGTTTAAACCGCGCGACGACAACAAACCCAACAAACTGAGCGCCCTTCCAACACGTTCAAATAACCCGCTGATGACGTAATCTCCCGCCCAGACGGCGCTGGCCCGGTGCATCATGGAACATGTAGTTTCACACAGTCGCAAACGTCATGGTTACAAATGTGTGGTAGTGGTTATAATAATAATAATAATAATAATAATAATAATAATAATAATAATAATAACGATCGACAACAATAATAAATCATATTAATAACTAATAATAATAGTAATAATAAATAAAACCAATAATAATAATAACAATACAACCAAAAACAACAACAACAACAACAACAATAATAATAATAATAATAATAATAATAATAATAATTCCAAGCAATAAATTGGCACCCTCTTCTGGGTGTATCTGCCCAGCGCCCGAAACGTCCTCCCCTGGATGGGCATGGATGGGCATGGATGGGCATGGGGAACCCCCCCCCCCCCACACACACACACACACACACACCACCACCAAGATAATGGATGGATGGAGAAACAACAACAACAACAACAACAACAACAACAACAACAACAACAATAATAATAATAATAATAATAATAATAATAATAATAATAATAATAATAATAATAATAATTAATAATATTCCCGGTTCGAATCCCCGGATTCCCCGATCGGAGTTTCCATGTTCTCCCTGTGTCTGCGTGGGTTTCTTCCGGGTTCTCCGGTTTCCTCCCACAGTCAAAAAACATGGATCAAGTCAATTGAGTTCTCTAAATTGCCCCATATAGAGTGTGTCTGTGTGAGTGAGTGTGTGCCCAGTGATGGATTGGCGCCCTGTCCTGGGTGTATCTGCCCAGCGCCCGAAACGTTCTCCCCTGGATGGGCATGGGCATGGGCATGGGGAACCCCCCCCCCCCCCCCCCCCAATACATCAAAATAAAATGTTACAAAAATGACAAAATATAATAAAATAATAATAATAATAATAATAATAATAGGAATTATAATACATATAGCCCAGCGATAGATTGGCGCCCTGTCCTGGGTGTATCTGCCCAGCGCCAGAGACGTTCTCCCCTGGACGCCCGAGACGTTCTCCCCCCCCCCCCCCCCCGACCCAAATAGAGGATAAAGCGGAAGATGATGAATGAATGAATAATACATATATGATAATAAATAATATATATATATATATATATATATATATATATATATATATATATATATATATATATTCATTCATTCATTCATTTATTCATTATCTCCTGCTTTTATCCTCTATTAGGGTCGCGGTGGGGTTCCCCATGCCCATCCAGGGGAGAACGTCTCGGGCGCTGGGCAGATAGACCCAGGACAGGGCGCCAACCCATCGCTGGGCACACACTCACTCACTCACACAGACACACTCTATATGGGGCAATTTTGTGAATTCAATTGACTTGATCCATGTTTTTGGACTGTGGGAGGAAACCGGAGAACCCGGAGAAAACCCACGCGGACACGGGGAGAACATGGAAACTCCACCCAGATGGGGATTCGAACCGGGAATCCCTAGCGCTGAGAGGCCAACGTGCTAACCACTAAGCCACCGTGCCGCATAAATAATATATAATAGAATCCCCATCTGGGTGGAGTTTCCATGTTCTCCCCGTGTCTGCGTGGGTTTCCTCCGGGTTCTCCTTTCCTCCCACAGTCCAAAAACATGGATCAAGTCAATGGAATTCACAAAATTGCCCCATATATATATATATATATATATATATATATATATATATATATATATATATATATATATATATATATATATATATATATATATATATATATATATATATATATTCCTTGGCACGGTGGCTTAGTGGTTAGCATGTTCTCCTCTCAGCGCTAGGGATTCCCGGTTCGAATCCCCATCTGGGTGGAGTTTCCATGTTCTCCCCGTGTCTGCGTGGGTTTCCTCCGGGTTCTCCGGTTTCCTCCCACAGTCCAAAAACATGGATCAAGTCAATTGAATTCTCAAAATTGCCCCATATAGAGTGTGTCTGTGTGAGTGAGTGTGTGCCCAGCGATGGATTGGTGTCCTGTCCTGGGTGTATCTGCCCAGCGCCCGAGACGTTCTCCCCTGGATGGGCATGGGGAACCCCCCCGCGACCCTAATAGAGGATAAAGCGGGAGATAATGAATGAATGAATTAATATATATTCCTTATCTATATATTATTTTAATGGCATATTAGTTCATATGCACTTGATGTATTAACCAACACACCATCTTTGAACCGTTTTTGTTGGAACTTGTTGTCATGGAAACCGCGTCCGCTGTGCCTCTCAGTGGTGGTGGTGGTGGTGGGGGGGGGGGGGGTGTTTGGAAAGCGCATGCGTCCGCGCCTCGCCCGCAAAACAGGATGTCGTAAGCATTGTGGGACGTGTAGTTCCGCTGGTAGGCCGCTGGCTTCTTGGAGGGAGCACGAAGGAGGCAAACAAAGCGAAATAAAGCGGCGGCGGCGGCGACGGCGGCTCGGTGAAGCAGCGGCGCCTCGGCGGCCCCCACCATGCCCGGCTTCACGTGCTGCGTGCCCGGCTGCTACAACAACTCGCACCGGGACCGCGAGCTGCGCTTCTACACCTTCCCCAAAGACCCGACCCTGCGGGAGATCTGGTTGAAGAACATCTCCCGGGCCGGGGTGAGCGGCTGCTTCAGCACCTTCCAGCCCACCACGGGCCACCGGGTGTGCAGCGTGCACTTCCCCGGCGGCAGGAAGACCTACACCATCCGAGTGCCCACCCTGTTCCCGCTGCACGGCGTCAACGAGCGGCGCAGTCGGCGCGGCCGGGGCAAGAAGCTGGCCCTGCCGCTGCCCGTCATCACCAGCGTGCTGTCGATCAACAGCGACGGGCTGCCGGTGGACGGCGCGGCGGACCTGGAAGCCACCGTGGTGCAGATCGGCCAGAACGGCCAGTACATCACGCCGGTGGAGATCGGCGCGCCGGGGGAGGCGCCGTGCCCGCCGGCCGACGAGCCGTGCCCGGAGGCGGGCGAGCGAGCCGACGAGGCCGCGCTGATGAGCGTGATCCCCGGGCAGGGCGGCCTCCTGCCGCTGGTGCTGTGCGGCGACGAGCATTCCTACTCGCTGACCACCGGCACCACGTCGGCCGAGCTGCTGAGGAAGCTGAACGAGCAGCGCGACATCATCGCCCTCATGGAGGTCAAGATGAAGGAGATGAAGAACACCATCCGCCAGCTGCGGCTGAGCGAGGCGCGCCTGCTGGAGGAGCTCCGGGAGCGGGACCGCATGCTGGCGGCCGGCGCGGTGCTCCGAAAGAAGTTCTGAGGCGCGATCCAAAGACTCGGGTTCCCTCAGACGAAGCAGCTCATCGGAGCTCTTTAAACCCCAAGGTCCAGTTTTGCTCGCCATCCAACTGGACGAGGTTTAAAAAGAAGCGGCTTTAAAAACAAAAATAACAACAACAAAAAATGACACCCCACCAGAGCTGTATTTAATTTTTATTTTTTATTTTTATTTATCTTGTAGGGCAAAGAAAACAAGGCCTTCAGTCCTTGTTGTTCGCAAAATTGGCTCCCAACTGGTTTCATTTCAGCTTTGTTGTAGGGATTCAGACTATATTACTACCTTAGGGAAAAATAATAATAAAAAAAGCAACTAAGAGTATTTCCATAAGCCTGTGAACAGTTTACAATGTAGCCAGAAACACGTAGAGTCGGCTTCTCGGTGGTCCTGAAAATACTGAATCAGGACTCCAGAATCGGGACGAATAGGAAAACTCCCCCCAACATCAGTGCCCGACCTCACCCGTGCTCTTTGAATCGTATGGGAACACATTTCCCCCGCACACATCTCTCAGTATCCGTAGGAATCACTGCTTTGATGATGGCTGACTTGTGGCCCTGTAGTGGATTAACATGTCTCGAGCTCCTGCTCTGGAGGGGGTCGTCTTCGCCGCACGGACCTGTTTGTAGGCAGCGTTTCAGACTGGGAGGCTCCTTCCCGATTCGTTTTTCTTTCTGGACATCCGGCCCGACTTGAGGTTCGAGGGACGCGAGCTGATCCCCGTCCCGAGTCCTGATTAGTTTCCGAGCGCCGTGTGATGGATTCCAGGGTCGGTTTCTTCATCCTGCTTTGTTTTTGCTTTCATCTTTTGATACAAGTGCTGAGCAGAAACTGAGTTTCTGACGGGGGGACAGGGGGACAGGGGTGGTCCTGGGACTAAAGTGTTTGCAGAAATGAGCTGAAGGTCGGAAGTAAAAGCGTATTTTCAAACTTATATTAGTGTCTACTCTATTTTGCCTACACACAGAGGAATTAGTCCTCCACATTTAACCCATCGGTGCAGTAATACACACACACACACTGTGTGAGTGAGCACATGTGCCCAGAGCGGTGGGCAGCTCTGTATACAAACGCAGGGGGCAATTGGGGTTAGGCGCCTTGCCCAAGGGAACTTCCAGCCATCCGTTGTCTTCCGCTTTATCCTATATTAGGGTCGCGGGGGGGGGTTCCCCATGCCCATGCAGGGGAGGACGTCTCAGGCGCTGGGCATATACACCCAGGACAGGACACCAATCTATCACTGGGCACACACACACTCTATATGGGGCAATTTGGAGAACTCAATTGACTTGAGCCATGTTTTTGGACTGTGGGAGGAAACCGGAGAACCCAGAGGAAACGTATGTGGACACGGGGAGAACATGGAAACTCCACCCAGATGGGGATTCGAACCGGGAATCCCCATCACTCACACACATACTATATGGGGCAATTTGGAGAACTCAATTGAATTCGGTTTGATTAACATTCATTCATCATCTTCCGCTTTAGCCTCTATTAGGGTCACGTGTGGGGGTGGGGGGGTTCCCCATGCCCATGCAGGGGAGGACGTCTCGGGCGCTGGGCAGATACACCCAGGACAGGACGCCAATCTATCACTGGGCACACACACACTCTATATGGGGCAATTTGGAGAACTCAATTGACTTGATCCATGTTTTTGGACTGTGGGAGGAAACCGGAGAACCCACAGGGAACCCATGTGGACACGGGGAGAACATGGAAACACCACCCAGATGGGGATTGGAACCGGGAATCCGAGAGGAGAACATGCTAACCATTAAGCCAAGCGAAGTTCAACCAAAGTAATGGGAGTGGGAATAAACCCGGGGACCTTCCGCTTGCAGGGCTGGTTCCTTAACCACAATGTTATGGAGCGTGGTAGCTCAGTGGTCAGGGTGTTGGGGTGTCAATCTGAAGGTTGGGGGTTCAAATCCCAGGTCCACTGACGTTACCAATGTGGGACCTGGATATTAATTGGACTGGCGGTCCTGCAGGACCCCCTTAATGTTTTCCATTTGTTAGAGTTTGTCCATTTGTTAAATACAGGTCAGGTGGGGAGTGGTAGCTCAGTGGTCAGGGTATTGGGTTATCAATCTGAAGGTTGGGGGTTCAAATCCCAGGTCCACTGAAGTTACCAATGTGGGTTCCTTGAGCAAGACCCTTAACCCTCATTGCTCCAGAGATGTTGTGATTAACCCTGTGCTCAGCTTGTAAGTCGCTTTGGATAAAAGCGTCCAATAAATGACCAAATGTAATGTAAATGTAATGATCCAGGACCAAAAGTGAGGTTTTGGCAACCACAATATTAGAAGCCAGGAGCAGAAGAATAGGGATTCACAGTGAGGTATTGGCAACCTAACTAGATAAATAGATCTATATGAGGACGGGGCGGCACGGTGGCTTAGTGGTTAGCACGTTCGCCTCTCAGCGCTAGGGATTCCCGGTTCGAATCCCCATCTGGGTGGAGTTTCCATGTTCCTCCCCGTGTCCGCGTGGGTTTCCTCCGGGTTCTCCGGTTTCCTCCCACAGTCCAAAAACATGGATCAAGTTAATTGAGTTCTCCAAATTGCCCCATATAGAGTGTGTCTGTTTGAGTAAGTGATGGATTGGCGCCCTGTCCTGGGTGTATCTGCCCAGCGCCCGAAACGTTCTCCCCTGGATGGGCATGGGGAACCCCACCGCGACCCTAATAGAGGAGAAAGCGGGAGATAATGAATGAATGAATATATGAGGACGGCCAGACCGGAGGCTTTGAGCTCTTAAACAATTATGTTGCTCATAATGGATTCAGCAAAATGCTACAATCTTATTGATTTGATCCTTAAAACCTCGGAAGCTGCCGGAAAAGTGAACGGAAAAGCAAATTCCCAACAACACCAAGGACAAAAGTATCAGGACGCACCTGTTTAAAAAAGTAATTAAAGCCAGTTTGTTAATATACCCGGTGGCACGGTGGATTAGTGGTTGGCATGTTCTCTCAGCGCTAGGGATTCCCGGTTCGAATTCGAATCTGGGTGGAGTTTCCATGTTCTCCCCGTGTCCGCGTGGGTTTCCGACGGGTTCTCCGGTTTCCTCCCGCAGTCCAAAAAACGGATCAAGTCAATTGAGTTCTCCAATTGCCCCATATAGTGTGTGTGTGTGTGAGTGAGTGTGTGCTCAGTGATAGATTGGCGTCCTGTCCTGGGTGTATCTGCCCAGCGCCCGAAATGTTCTCCCTGGATGGGCATGGGGAACCCAACCGCGACACTAGTAGAGGATAAAGCAGAAGATAATGAATGGATGGATGTTAATATACCCGGCGGCACGGTGGCTTAGTGGTTGGCATGTTCTCCTCTCAGCACTAGGCATTCCCAGCTCGAATTCGAATCTGGGTGGAGTTTCCATGTCCTCCCCGTGTCCGTGTGAGGTTCCTCCCACAGTCCAAAAACATGGATCAAGTCAATTGAATTCTCCAAATTGCCCCATATAGAGTGTGTCTGTGTGAGTGAGTGTGTGCCCAGTAGGGGTGAGCTGCAATATTCGCTGATTCGACGATTCGATTCAGAGAACCGTAGTCGACTATGAACCTCATAGTCGAATGTACCATTTTGACCACATGGGGGCGCCCATGGCTGCTGCTAAGCATTAGTTTTTACATGAAATGTCTTTGTTTTCGTTATATATATAGCCTTTTGTCAAATAAAATCATCCTAATTTCTAGAAAAAAAAAAAAGGTTTTCTTTTGTTAGAAAAACAAGTAAAATATAAAAAAATATATTTATTTTAAAAACTACGCCCTTAGCGCCATCTTGTGGTGAAATTTTAACTGATTCGACTATCAGTCGACTATAGGGAAAATCTGACGAATCAGATTCGACTATGGAAATCTTTAGATGAATACAGCCCTAGTGCCCAGCGATAGGTTGGCGCCCTGTCCTGGGTGTATCTGCCCAGCGCCCGAAACGTTCTCCCCTGGATGGGCATGGGGAACCCCCCCCCCACACCATGACCCTAATAGAGGATAAAGCGGAAGATGATGAATGAATGTTAATATCCCCATGCAGATTAGACGGCACGTCTCCGCCCCGTGGAGGAAGTCACGGTCCATAAACACAGGGCAGGGTGAGGTCGGTGAAAAGAATCTGACCGGCCCCATAGAGCTGACTACAACCACATCAAACACCACTGGGTCCTTTTGTTCCAAGCGGGTGTTTAGACCTCACAAATCCCCTTCTGGATGAAAAGAAAACTTTGTAGAATAAAAAGACCAGCTTAGAATGGGCCGGTCGTCATGTTCTAGTCTAAATAGAAATAGCGTCTTTATGTAATAGTACCCAGAGGTACCAGGACCATGGGCGTGGCACCAGACGAGAGTTTCAAGGTACAAACCCTTTTTAATAAAGAAAACATAACCCTCTTAACCAGTTCAACAATCATCGTTATATTTTACCTAAAAGAGAAATTAGCAACAGCCCCCCCCCTCACACCCCCTCCTACTCCACCTCAGATTCTTTATTATAGCCGTAATCGTTTAATGTCCTCGCCGCGAAAGTCCACTCGGAGTGCCAGGACCTGCCGCACGTCCGCGGGGGTCAGTCTCCACGTAAGAGGCCCCGAGTTGGGACCCCAGTAGTCGAGAATCTCAGACACCTGCGAGAAAGAAAAAAGAAAAAGCACATGGGATGAAATGAAGGACTGTTTGTTCTAGGGGTGTATTCAACTAAGGATTTTCATAGTTGAATCTGATTCGTCAGACTTTCCCTATAGTCGACTGATAGTCGAATCAGTTAAAATTTCACCACAAGATGGCGCTATAAGCGTGGTTTTTAAAAAAGAAAAATATTTTACTTGTTTTTCTAGAGCACCGTAAATGGGATCCCCGTTTGGGGGGAGCTTTATTAATGTGTAGCCTGTTGTTAAAGCGCACACGTCATTAAAAAAAAAATATTAACAGAAATTAGGATGATTTTATTTGACAAAAGGCTATATATATAACCAAAACAAAGACATTTCATGTAAAAACTAATGCTTAGCAGCAGCCATGGGCACCCCCATGTGGTCAAAATGGTACATTCGACTATGAGGTTCATAGTCGACTACGGTTCTCCGAATCGAATCGAATCGAAGAACCGAGTACCCAGTATTTAAAGGAGCCTGTGGTTACAGAGTTGACACAAGATTTAAAGTGTATGTAGTTAGGCCACGCCCCTTTCTATTTCCTCCACTTACCATATAGATGGACTTTGTAGTTCTACAATTCCAGACTGTAGTCCATCTGTGTTCTGTGTGTTTGTTAGTCCCCTGTTGGTTCTCCATCACAGAACAGGTAGAATTTGGGTGTTGGATTGTTTATAGTCAGTTCTGCAGTGACACTGATGCAGTGAGGGGGTTCTAGTGCAGCAGTGCTGCTGGAGTTTCATTTAAACACCTCAATGACACTGCTGGGATAGGACCCAATAATCCCTGCTCTGTGGTGCTACTATTGGGGTTCTGACCATTAGAACAGAGTACACAGTATGTACTGTAGAACCCAAACAGATGGACTACAGAATGGAACTGTAGAACTACAAAGTCCATCTTTACAGTATGTGGAACCGAGAAACATGGATATCTGTGTGTTTGTTAGTCCCCTGTTGGTTCTCCATCACAGAACAGGTAGAATTTGGGTGGTGGATTGTTTATAGTCAGTTCTGCAGTGACACTGATGCAATGAGGGGGTTCTAGTGCAGCAGTGCTGCTGGAGTTTTATTAATAAACCTCTCAGTAAGACTGCTGGGATAGGAATAATGCCCCCACCAAATAATCCCTGCTCTGTGGTGCTATTAACTATTGGGGTTCTGACCATTAGAACAGAGTACACAGTATGTACTGTAGAACACTAACAGATGGACTACAGAACAGAAATTAGGATGATTTTATTTGACAAAAGGCTATATATATAACGAAAACAAAGACATTTCATGTAAAAACTAATGCTTAGCAGCAGCCATGGGCGCCCCCATGTGGTCAAAATGGTCCATTCGACTATGAGGTTCATAGTCGACTACGGTTCTCCGAATCGAATCGTCGAATCAGCGAATATTGCAACTCACCCCTAGTTTGTTCATCAGGGAGGTGCGGAATGTCTGGACAGCACTGGTTTCTGTGTGAAACGGGCATTACAAGCAAGTTTGGACACGCCCCCTTCTTGCTTCACCTATTGTTCATGTTCTCAGTTCCACTTACTGTAAAGATCTAGTTCTACAATTCCACGCTGTAGTCCATCTGTTTGCGTTCTGCAGTACATACTGTGTACTCTGTTCTAATGTTAATAGCACCACAGAGCAGGGATTATTTGGTGGGGGCATTATTCCTATCCCAGCAGTCTTACTGAGAGGTTTATTAATGAAACTCCAGCAGCACTGCTGCACTAGAACCCCCTCACTGCATCAGTGGCACTACAGAACTGACTATAAACAATCCACCACCCAAATTCTACCTGTTCTGTGATGGAGAACCAACAGAGGACTAACAAACACACAGAAGTCCATGTTCTCAGTTCCACTTCCTGTAAAGATGGCCTTTGTAGTTCTATAATGACATTCTGTATTCCATCTGTTTGGGGTCTACAGTACATACTGTGTACTCTGTTCTAATGGTCAGAACCCCAATAGTAGAACAATAGAGCAGGGATTATTGGGTCCTATCCCGACAGTCTCACTGAGAGGTTTATTAATGGAACTCCAGCTGCACTGCTGCACTAGAACCCCCTCACTGCATCAGTGTCACTGCAGAACTGACTATAAACAATCCTGTTCTGTGATGGAGAACCAACAGGGGACTAACAACACACAGAACACAGATTGACTACAGTCTGGAATTGTAGAACTACAAAGTCCATCTATATAGTATGTGGATCTGAAAACATGAACAATAAGTGTAAGCCACGCCCCCTTTTTGCTCCACTTGTTCTCCATGTTCTCAGTTCCACTTTCTGTAAAGATGGACTTTGTAGTTCTATAATGACATTCTGTAGTCCATTTGTTTGGGTTCTACAGTACATACTGTGTACTCTGTTCTAATGCTCAGAACCCCAATAGTAGCACCACAGAGCAGGGATTATTTGGTCCTATCCCAGCAGTGTCACTGAGGTGGAGAAATGAAACTCCAGCAGCACTGCTGCACTAGAACCCCCTCACTGCATCAGTGTCACTGCAGAACTGACTATAAACAATCCACCACCCAAATTCTACCTGTTCTGTGATGGAGAACCAACAGGGGACTAACAAACACACAGAAGTCCTATCCCAGCAGTGTCACTGAGGTGTTTAAATGAAACTCCAGCAGCACTGCTGCATCTGATTCACTCATATCAACTCAAAACACACACACACACACACACACACACACACACACACACACCAGTGTTATTGCAGTGCTAAAGGTCGCCCCCTATCTATATAATACCTGCTATCTACTCATCAGCAGAGAATGATTCACCACGTATACAATACTTTGTGGGAGTCCTGACCATTAGAACAGAGTACACAGTATGTACCATAGAACATAAACAGATGGACTACAGAATGTCATTAAAGAACTACAAAGTCCATCTGTACTGATAAAAAGCTCCATTAAAGAAAATACCTACTGAGTATAGTTATAAAACAGGTAGTTCCAGTCCTTAAATCTGATTGGCTGGGCCGTTTGTCCAGCTGTGACATTACTGACAATAACACACCACACTCTGAGCGTGCTTCACATTCGTATCAATGCGTGATAACACATCCATCATCATCTTCCGCTTTATCCCTCTATTAGGGTCGCGGGGGGGGTTCCCAATGCCCATACAAGGGGAGAACGTTTTGGGCGCTAGGGCGGATACACCCAGGGGGGGACAGGGACACCAATCTATCGCTGGGCACACACTCACTCACAACACACACACTCTATGGACTTAATCCATGTTTTGTAAACTGTGGGAGGAAACCGTGAGAACCCGGAGGAAACCCACGCTGACACGGGGATGAGAAACATGGAAACTCCACCCAAATGGGGATTTCGAAACGGGAAGCCCTAGTGCTGAGAGGAGAACATGCTAAACACTAAGCCACCGTGTTCGCCCTCGCTGGGGCCCTATACGTGATAGTTATTCACAATTAATGCACCACACATCGTACCCTTATTGCTTTGCTCTATTCACATTTCAGCAGCATCCTAGTGACAAACACACCTCCTTCATAATCAGTTGGACGAGTGAGGTGGTGGTAGTGGTGGTATTGGTGGTACTGGTGGTAGTGGTGGTTGTGATGGTACTGGTGGTAGTGGTGGTTGTGGTGGTGGTATTGGTGGTAGTAGTGGTGGTGGTAGAGGGGGTAGTGGTGGTAGTGGTGGTATTGGTGGTGGTAGTGGTGGTGGTGGTCGTGGTGGTATTGGTGGTGGTGGTGGTGGTAGTGGTGGTAGTATTGGTGGTATTGGTGGTATTGGTGGTAGTGGTGGTGGTATTGGTGGTAGAGGTGGTATTGGTGGTAGTGATGGTAGTGGTGGTAGAGGTGGTAGTGGTGGTAGTGGTGGTAGTGGTGGTGGTAGTGGTGGTGGTGGTGGTGGTAGTGGTGGTTGTGGTGGTATTGGTGGTGGTGGTAGTGGTGGTATTGGTGGTAGTGGTGGTGGTATTGGTGGTAGTGGTGGTAGTTGTGGTGGTATTGGTGGTTGTAGTGGTAGTGGTGGTGGTAGTGGTGGTAGTTGTGGTGGTATTGGTGGTTGTAGTGGTAGTGGTGGTGGTATTGGTGGTGGTTGTGGTGGTAGTGGTGGTTGTGGTGGTGGTATTGGTGGTGGTGGTAGTGGTGGTGGTTGTGGTGGTATTGGTGGTGGTATTGGTGGTAGTGGTATTGGTGGTGGTTGTGGTGGTATTAGTGGCGGTTGTGGTGGTATTGGTGGCATTGGTGGTGGTGGTGGGTGGCGCCGCTCACCCGCTCCAAGTTGAGGATGGTTGCAATCTGGGTCAGCCTTGCAAATTTATCGCTGGATGGGTCCAGGGAGGTGACGGAGTGACAGGAAGCCCACGAAGCGATCGCTTTGTCCTTATCGATTGCAATCCGCCGAGCTGAGCGGAGAAGTAGAGTGTGCAGATTCAGGCTGAGAAAATTGAAACGGACCAAAAAACACCACGGGACAAGGACAACACCACTTCCACTCTGCCTCCAAAGTGAACTTTTGAAAAAGACGGTATTCTCCATCCTCCACGGCAATGTGAGGCTGGTCATCAGACTCGAGAGCTTGTATGCGTAGATGACGGGAGACAGACCGGCCTGGGGTAACACATACCACAAGAGGGTAGATATATGAAAGGGGTCAGTCATGTCATGAGAATGGTGTTGCATTCGTGAGGCTGTTTGGGTTTGTAGGAAGCAAGCTTTGGCCTTCTGAGTACTATGTGGTACTGACTGAAGTATCCAAAGTGTTTATTCACCTACCCACCCAAAGATCCGGCCATTTTTCAAAGCACCCGTCCTTCTATCCACCCATCCATGCACTTATCCATTCATCCAGCCATGAACACTTACATCTATCCAGCTATCCATCCTGTCAGTCCTCTGTGGTCCCACCCACGCCACCCCAATCTGTTGTGTTTGTCCCTCTGTCCAACCACGCACCCATCTGTCCGTCCCTCTGTCCAACCACGCACCCATCTGTCCGTCCCTCTGTCCAACCACGCACCCATCTGTCCGTCCCTCTGTCCAACCACACACCCATCCGTTCGTCCAACCACACACCCATCCATCCAATCATGCACCCATACATCCAATCACGTACCCATCTGTCCAATCACGCACCCGTCCAACCACGCACCTGTCCGTATGTCTGTCCAACCATGCACCCATCCTTCCGTCCAACCACGCACCCATCCAGCCATCTGTCCGTCCAACCGCGCACCCATCCGTCCGTCCAACTACACACCCATCCATCCAATCATGCACCCATACACCCAAATGTACGTGAACGTGTTGGGGTTCCCATACACCCAATCACGCACCAGTCCATCCGTCCAACCACGCACCTGTCCGTCCATCTGTCCAACCACGCCCCCATCCGTCCGTCCAACCACGCAGCCATCCTTCTGTCCAACTTTTTTTTTTTTGACCCCCACGGTCCGTGCGCTCCAAACGCTACGCAACGCATCCAGCCATCTGTCCGTTCAACCGCGCACCCCTCCGTCCGTCCAACTACACACCCATCCATCCAATCATGCACCCATACACCCAATTACGCAACGCACCCATACACCCAATCACGCACCCGTCCATCCATCCAACCATGCACCTGTCCGTCCATCTGTCCAACCACGCCCCCATCCGTCCGTCCAACCACGCAGCCATCCTTCTGTCCAACCACGGACCCCTCCGTCCGTCCATCCAACCACGCACCCACCCAGCCATTCGTCCGTCCAACCACGCACCCCTCGGTCCGTCCGTCCAACCAGGCACCCGTCCATCCAACCTTGCACCCATGTCATCACCCCCCCCCCCCCGTACCGTCCAACCACACATCCTAGTGGGGATAGCCAACACTCATTCAGTTTGTGGTGGGTATGCATGCACACCATTCATCCATCCAACAACAATGTACCGGTTTGCACTCACCAAGTGTGCACTCAACCCTTTCAATCCATCCATAGCCATGCATATCTTCTTTGCATCAGTACTGAATTCCCAGAATACACTTGATCATTACTTGAGAGAACCGAACACGACTGAGTTACAAACCTTAAATTTCAGCCATGAGCTAATGCTTCAGGATGCACGATCAGCATGCTGAACCCCAACGGATCATAGCTTCAAACTCAACTGAACTCCTCCTGCATTTATGTAAAATTACCAATATCATCATCATCGGTTACATCATCAGCAAACAATAATTACAAAAAACAATAACACATCATTACAAAAAAAGATGTTTACGTTATATTCAATATTCAAGAAAAATTTTATTCATTAATATAACATGTGGATACCATGAGATAGTAACGAAATTATGGGTCACGGACCCTGATTACCCTGTTCTTTTAAAGTTATATTTGAATTAAAATTTTTTAAATGAAGAATAATGAGAATTTAAAAAAAAAAATACATAAATGCAGTATTATAGATGTGGTGAAATATACAAATTATATAAAACTATGAATTATATATATATATATATATAGATACATATATATATATATATATATATATATATATATATATATAAAAATAATATATACAATACAGGTATAAATTATAATTATAGGGGGGAATAGGTTTAACTGTAAAGGATTAATATAGTAAAATATATGTATATACAGTATGTAAAATTACAAGTATGTAAATTTAAGAATATATATATATGTGGCTAAGTGGTTAGCACGACTGAGTGGAAGTCTTCCATGTTCGTCCCCGCGTCCGTGTGGGTTTTCCTCGGGTTCTCCGGTTCCTCCCACAGTCCAAAAACATGGATTCAAGTCAATTGAATTCTCCAAAATTGCCCCATATAGAGTGTGTCTGTGTGACGTGAGTGTGCCCAGCGATAGATTGTGCGCCCTGGTCCTGGGTGTATCTGCCCAGCCGACCCGAAACTTTCTCCCTGCGATCGGACTGGGAGAACCCCACAAGCGACCCTAATAGAGGATAAAGCGGAAGATAATGTGGTATAGAATATATATATATATATATAGATATATATATATAATATATATATATATATACGCCCAGCGATGGATTGGCGCCCTGTCCTGGGTTATATAACTGCCCAGAGCCCGAGCCGTTCTCCCCTGATGGCATGCGGGACACCCCACGCGACACTAATAGAGGATAAAGCGGGAGATAATGGAATGACAGAAATATATATATAGATACATATATACACACACACACTATATATAAAAATACTATACAATTAGATGTAAATTGAATATTAAAAATAAATATAGCAGCACTTTATAAAGTATTATAAGTGTATTATGT
>JAFMOC010001174.1:0-34508 GCA_019802505.1 Corydoras sp. C115 | reverse complement strand
GAAAACAAAACGAAAATGAAAAAACACAAGCAGCGGAATAGCCGCTGAGTGCTCGGCGTAGAAAGCCGGGAGCGAAGAACAGAACTAAAACACACCACACTGAAAACCGACGTGGAGCATGAGCAGAAGCTCAATCTAGAATGCTGGCCTGCTGGCTGCTAGGGCGGGATCCCAGAAATGCAGTCAGCAGGCCACACGTGATCAGGTAGGACCCAATCCCTGCTCAAGGGGATGGGCCCTACCTACGTAAACCCCAAACGACCAAACCCCGAAACACGGAAGGCAGGGGGGAGGGGCCCAACCCTCCCAACCCTCCCAACCCTCCCAACCTGACATATCGCCCCCCCAAAAACAACCGGGGGGCAAAGGCACCCGGGGGAGCCGAAAAGGAACAGAAAAGGGGGCTCAAGGGCAGCGTGGAGGCCCCTGGAGTGTGCGGGGAAGCCGTGCCTAAGGGTGCGGTGTAAGGGTGTGGGCGACGTGACCCTTTCTGAGCCCGGGGCGCACATGACCCCTTGAGCATACGGGGCCGCCGAAAGGGGTAGGGCGAAGGGCACGAGGGCAAGGTATCCCTATGAGGAAGGAGAAGAGGAGGAGGAACCCGCGGTGAGCACAGCGGCACCGTGACCCCCTGTGGGAGTGGTGGTGCCGTGCCTTCTTGGAGGTAAACGGGTGACGGGGCCCTTTGAGGACGCGGGAGCGCTGTGACCTCCTGTGAGTGTGCGTTAGAGGGGTGTACCCTCTAACGGGTACCGGAACGACGAGACGCGTCAACGCGTGGGGGATGTGACCCCTTGCGAGAGGGCGGAGGACATGTGCCTCTATGTATGCGGGGATGCCCTAACCCCTTGAGAACCCGCGGACCTCATGACCCCATGAGTGCGCAATGGCGCTGAGACCCCTTAGAAACCCGAGAAACCGGAGAGGCAGGAGGAACCGGGGTACACGCAACCGCAGAGGTGAACAGAGTGGAGACGGACACAACCCGAGTGAACGTAAAAGTGACCCGAGTGAACGTACATGTGACCCGAGTGAACGCATCAGTGGCCCGAGTGAACGCAGTAGTGACCCGAGTGAACGCCGCGGTGAGTCCGAGATGGTCCATGATTTGGGCAGCCGGCCCAGGGTCCCATGTGAAGTTCTCTGCCTCTAAAGTCCTAGGCCCGGCGGTTCCTTTGTTCAGGCCAGGTGGCAGATTGTCCTTCTCAGGTGGCTGGTCATCCACCTTAGAGGACCCATCGTCTGCGGAAACAGAGCAGACCCATTGAGGGGTGAGCTGATCCTCCACAGGAATCCAGCGATTCCCCACCAGACCACAGGGCTGCCCTCTGGGGGACGCACTGAGCAACATGCTCTGACTCCCAGTTTACCGTCTCTCCGCCACCTGGACACAAGAAAGGAGAGCCAGTATCACGTCCACATTACAACCTATATGGTCCTGGTCTACCGAGACAGTGTCCGAACCCCGACCGCAGGCTATACAGACCTCGGAAGACATGTCCCGCGGAGAGTCACGCGGAATACTAGGTGGAGCCGCGCCGAACGCATCGCGAGGGGCGGTGCATGGGGCAACGCGAGAAGGGTTGCTTGGGTCGGAAGCCTGCAGAGTGTGACCCTGGGCGTTGCGAGAAACAGCTCTGGAAGCCGCGCGAGGGGAGTTGCGAGCGGAATCGCGGGAAGTGACGCGCGGAGGACAGTGAGGGGCAACGTGAGGGACACCCAGAGGGGCAACGCAAGGAGAATCGCGGGGAGAGCCACGAGGAGACACGCGTCGAGGAGAAGCCTGAGAGGCAACGCGAGGAGAAAAACGATGGGACAGGTGCTGACTGTCACCCTGGAAATCGTGCGGCACGACGCGGGGCGGGGCGAGGGGCAACGAGAGGAGCGGCGCTAGGAGCAACGCGGGGAAAAACTCATTGGGGCGCCTGCCGCAGGTCACCGTGACAGCAGCGAGAAGCAGCACGGACAGCCGCGCAAAGTGAATCGCGGGAAGCAACGCGCGGAGGGCTGCGAGGGGCAACGCGAGAGGAATCGCGGGAAACACCGCGAGGAGACACGCGTTGAGGAGAACCTCGAGCTGCAACGTGAGAGGAATCGCGGGGAACACCGCGAGGAGACACGCGATGAGGGAAAGTCTCCACCAGCACGTCGAGAGACGTAGCACAAGGGACCGTGCGAGAGGAACTGCGAGTGGAAACGCGGGAGGAGACGCGCGGAGGGCTTTGAGAGGCAACGCGAGGCGAATCGCGGGGAACACCGCGAGGAAACACGCGCTGAGGGGAAGCCCCAAACGGCCAAACCCTCCCAACCTGACATAATTTACATTTAATTTGATTTAATAAAGATAAATATAGAACATAACTTACGGGTTCAACGTCTAATTCTGTATAGAAAAAAACATAAAATTAATGGTGCAGAATATGTTATGATGTTGTGTATTCTGTTGTTAATACTGTAATTAAATTTTATTATTGTTGTTTTATTGGATACTTTTGACATACCTTGATTCTCATTATTCCCCTTTCGGCAAGGATTACATCTACAATCAAAAATCATACATACGGTTGTTTTATTTTTTTTTAAAATCCAGAGTGTAAGACACATGATGAACTGAATAAGTTGCTTCTTTGAATTGTTTTATGACCTGGGTTTGTTTCAGTTGGCCAAGCTAGTATTGACAAATATTATGTGGGAATAAAATAAAGCAAGATTGTTTCCCAAATCCAGGTTTATGGACTATAAGAGGAAACCGGAAAACCCGAGAAAATCCACACGGACACGGGAAGAACATGGATCCCGGTGCCACTCATTTAAAACATATGCTACTATTATAACCTTACAAAACAAATTGTACTTACATATTTTTTTTCTTTCTTGTTTTCAGAACATAGTAGATCAAACCAAATGTTTCACCAATAGCTATGAAAACCTCAGTGACAATCCCAGCAATAAGTCCATAAGAGAAGCCTTCACCTGTTCCTCTTTCTATGATACATAAATCATTAAATGTAATAAATACCCATAATGCATTACATATTTAAACAATTGCTCAGTTTATATACAAGTGATGGTCACAGATCCACATGCAGTTTAAAAAAAATATTGCACACAGTTGGCAGTTTGTTATCCATACCATGTAATGTGTTCAATTTACTTTAATAAAAGTAAAATGGCATTAATGAATAAATATTAATAAAACATCATAATTCATATTTTTTGATGAGCATAACAATGTCTTTTGTCTTTTTTATACAGTATTAAGGATGGACATATTGTCATATTGCCCATTCTTTCTCCGTTCTTGAAGTTTTTCACAAGAAACTTAAAATATTTCTCATTGTAACATTATTTTACTGTTATAATAATTACCAAATACCCACAGATTGCAGTATATGCATGCCAGAGCCTATTCCAGCCCATATAGGGTAGAAAATATCTAAACACCATAACGGCTGGTGCTAATTTAGTACCTGCAATACGCCTGACCTTCAGACTATGGGAGGAAATCCATACAAAAGAATTTTGGTGCTGGGTGGGAATTAAACCAAGAACTTACTTACTTAAAGCTACCTATTAAACCACTAAACTGCCGGGCCCTCATAACTATCCATCCATGGGGGGGGTTCCCCATGCCCATCTAGGGGAGAAAGTTTCGGGCGTTGGGCAGATTTACCCAGGACATGGCGCCAATCTATTGCTGAGCACACTCACTCACACAGACACACACTATATGGGGCAATTTAGAACATTCAATTACCTAACCTAAACTTGAATCCATGTTTTTGGACTGTGGGAGGAAACCGGAGAACCCGGAGGAAACACACGCAGACACGGGAAGAACCACCCAGATTGTGATTCGAACATGCTAACCACGAAGCCATCGTGCTGCTCCCCTAATAATTAATATTTAAAACTGTTAAATGAATACAGTAATGATTGTCTAATTTCCTACTAAAATGTAGCATCAAAATTAAATACTTAAATTAATTACAGGTATTAAGGTAAAAGGTAAACACATTCACTTGATGCATTAGTTCCGTTTTATTGATTTATTGCATTTTTGTTGGTAGGTCTGGGCTAGCAGCCAGACAAAGACATTTAGTTCTACCTTTAACTGTCAAAAGATGGGTTTCTGATGCACTGTGTTCTGTAATCAGATCCCATGCTGTGCAGCTGTAATTTCCAGAGTTTTGGACGGAAGCATTGTTGATGCTGAATTTCGATGTAGTTACTGTGGTTAATGTTTCATTAATCATCCATCTGTATGAAGGACTCGGTGAAGAGTCAGTAATGCAGTGAAGGGTAACAGACTGTCCTTCGTCCACCTCACTTAGTCCTAAAATCGTTAGATTATTATCAGGTCCAACTATAACACAGAGTGAGATATTAGAGATAATTACATAATATATATATATATATATATATATATATATATATATATATATATATATATATATATATATATAGTGGTGTGAAAAAGTGTTTGCCCCCTTCCTCATTTCCTGTTTTTTTGCATGTTTGTCACAATTAAGTGTTTCAGAACATCAAACCAATTTAAACAATATTCAAGGACAACACAAGTAAACACAAAATGCAATTTGTAAATGAAGGTGTTTATTATTAAAGGAGAAAAAAATTCAAACCATCAAGGCCCTGTGTGAAAAAGTGATTGCCCCCCTAAACCTAATAACTTGTTGGGCCACCCTTAGCAGCAACAACTGCAAACAAGAGTTTGCGATAACTTGCAATGAGTCTTATACAGCGTTTTGGAGGAATTTTGGCCCACTCGTCTTTGCAGAATTGTTCTAATTCAGTTACATTAGAGGGTTTTTGAGCATGAACGGCCTTTTTAAGGTCATACCACAACATCTCAATAGGATTCAGGTCAGGACTTTGGCTAGGCCACACCAAAGTCTTCATTTTGTTTTTCTTCAGCCATTCAGTGGTGGACTTGCTGGTGTGTTTAGGATCATTGTCCTGCTGCAGAACCCAAGTTCGTTTCAGCTTGAGTTCACGAACAGACGGTCAGACATTCTCCTTCAGGATCTTTTGGTAGACAGCAGAATTCATAGTTCCATTTATCACAGCAAGTCTTCCAGGTCCTGCCGCAGCAAAACAGCCCCAGACCATCACACTACCACCACCATATTTTACTGTTGGTATAATGTTCTTTTTCTGAAATGCAGTGTTCCTTTTACGCCAGATGTAATGGGACACACACCTTCCAAAGAGTTCCACTTTTGTCTCATCGGTCCACAAAATGTTTTCCCAAAAGTGTTGGGGATCATCAAGATGTGTTTTGGAAAAATTGAGACGAGCTTTAATGTTCTTTTTGCTCAGCAATTGTTTTCTTCTTGGAACTCTGCCATGCAGGCCATTTTTTCCCAGTATTTTTCTGATGGTGGAGGCATGAACGCTGACCTTAACTGAGGCAAGTGAGGCCTGCAGTTCTTTGGACGTTGTTGTGGGATCTTTTGTGACCTCTTGGATGATTCGTCGCTGCGCTCTTGGGGTAATTTTGGGCGGCCGGCCACTCCTGGGAAGGTTCACCACTGTTACATGTCTTCACCATTTGTGGATAATGACCCTCACTGTGGTTCGCTGGATTCCCAAAGCTTTGGAAATGGCTTTATAACCCTTTCCAGACTGATAGATCTCAATTACTTTATTTCTCAATTGTTCCTGAATTTCTTTGGATCTCAGCATGATGTGTAGCTTTTAAGGATCTTTTGGTGGACTTTACTGTGTCAGGCAGCTCCTATTTAAGTGATGTCTTGATTGAGAACAGGTGTGGCAATAATCAGGCCTGGGTGTGGCTAAAGAAATTGAACTCAGGTGTTAAAAACCACAGTTATAGTATGTTTTAACAAGGGGGCAATCACTTTTTCACACAGGGCCATGATGGTTTGGATTTTTTTTCTCCTTTAATAATAAACACCTTCATTTACAAATTGCATTTTGAGTTTACTTGTGTTGTCCTTGACTATTGTTTAAATTGGTTTGATGTTCTGAAACACTTAAGTGTGACAAACATGCAAAAAAACAGGAAATGAGGAAGGGGACAAACACTTTTTCACACCACTGTATATATATATACACAGTTGTGCCTAAAAGAAAATTTATCCTGGCAGAATTGATTTTTCTTGGCCTTTTTTTAAAAACTGAATGATAACACAAAAACTTTTTTTTTACTCATTCCAACTGTAAATCATGGAGGTGGATTGCTGATGTTTTGTGGATGTGTGAGCTGAAAAGGCAAAGGAAACTTGATCAAAGTTAAAGGAAAGATGAATGCAGCACGTTATCAGCATATTCTGGAGGCAAATTTGCATGCAGTCTGGAAAATGCACTTTTCGTTCCCATATGACAACGATCCAAAACACAAGAACATGTTGACCTGTCAATGGCTACAGCAGAACAAAGTGAAGGGTCTAGAGTCGCCTTTTTGACAAGAAGAGTGGCAGCTTTAACGTCTGAGAAAACCATCTTACCATCTTGTGGTAGTTGTGGAGCCTCATCCACAACTACCACAAAAGACTTCAAGCTGTCATTGATGTTAGAAGGGTCAATACACGATATTAAGAACTGGGGAAAGTGAACTTTTGATAATGGTCAGTTGGATGTTTTTGTTTGTCATTATGATTAAAATAGAGAAAACACAGTCGTTTGATAATTTTTTGGTGTATTATCATTTATATTCTCTGAAAAAGAAAGCAAAATTCTGCTGTAAACTTTTAAGCACAACAGTACATATATATGAGATAATGATAGTTATAGTGCTGCAATAGTTTAAAGTAAACCAGTACGTACAATAAACCACCATCTTGTACTTCACAGTTTCAAAGCTGAAAGGATTACTGATATTCACCGATGTCTTTTCTTTGTGCTGGACTGATTGTCAGTGTTCTGTTATCAAGTGAGAAGATAATATTGTTACCAGCATACAGCTTCTCATTATCTTTCATCCATTCAGTATTAATTATGTCTCCACGTCCAATACAGCTAATTATAGCTATGGCGACTCTTTCTATTAGTACATCAGATAGTCAGGTGAGTTTTGCTCCAAATATGCTTTCTGCAAAAAATCATATGAATTAAAAAGTAAATAAAAAGAAAAAGTTACACAAATACAATTATTTTACCATAGATAGAAAGTGTTACTAAAAATTTGACACAGGAATAAAAAAAAGTTGGAACTGAATGAGATTAGGGGCGGCACTGTGGCTTATTGGTTAGCACGTTCTTCTCTAAGTGCTGGGGATTCCATGTTCGTATCCAAATCTGGGTGGAGTTTCCATGTTCTCCCTGTGTCCGCGATGGATTTGATGGATTCATTTTATATATAATGATTATTAATGTGGGCGGCACGGTGGCATAGTGGTTAGCACATTCGCCTCTCAGCACTAGGGATTCCCGGTTTGAATCCCAATCTGGGTGGAGTTTGCATGTTCTCCCCATGACCATGTGGGTTTCCTTCGGGTTCTCTGGCTTCCTCCCACAGTCCAAAAACATGGATCAAGGTCAATTGAATTCTCCAAATTGCCCCATATAGAGTGTGTTTGTGTGTGTGTCTGTGTGAGGGAGGGTGTGCCCAGGGATAGATTGGCACCCTGTCCTGGGTGTATCTGCCCAGCGCCCGAAACGTTCTGCCCTGGATGGGCATGGGGAACCGCCCATGACCCTAATAGTGGATAAAGTGGAAGATAATGGATGGATGATTATTAATGGAAGGAATATAGAATAAAAATCTTTAAAGCTAAAAATTATTGTAGCTACTCACCAAACACCTCCATTGAGGTTGATGCAGGTGCAATAGAATCAGCTCCGACATTCAGCATGACTAGTTTGGCAGTGGGTCAGTAATGGTGTGGGGTGGCATTTGTTTGGAGGGCCGCACAGCCCTCCATGTGCTCGCCAGAGGTAGCCTGACTGCAATGAGGTACTGAGATGAGTCTCATTGGCTCTCTCGGGGGGGGGGTGCCTGGGTGTCTTGTGTTATATGTTCTGAGAGTTATCCGACTGTTGGGGTGGGAGTTGAATTTCCTCTAGAGTGGGGACCGAGTGGAGGGCCTCAGTGCTGGCTGGCTCTTGGGGGGGGCACGCTCCCGGTGACTGCCTTGCGCTCTTGGTGGCTGGGTGGGCATGCTCGGTGGGGTCGCCCTTGTTGGGGTTTGGTGGCTGCTGCGGCTCGGGGGGCTGGCTGTGGGGCTGGGGGTTGTGGCTTGGGGATCTGGATGGCCCCGGGGTGGGTGGGGTGTTGGTCCCGCCTCCAGCAGTCCCCTGGGCTCTGTCCATTCATGGCCTCTTGCTACCCAACCTGGCGTGGTGCACCGTCTGCCTTGGAGCAGGGGCACTGAGGCCTCCCTCCCTGGGTGGGTCTCGGGGAACGGGGGAGCCTACTGGGGTCAGTGGGGGGGCTGGCTCCCTGGGGGGCATTTGCACCCCCAGTTGTTTCTCCCCATCCCTCCATCCTCTTCATTTCGATTCCACTCATGTAGGGCTTAGGGGTTCCATGACCACCTGGACCCCAATTTTATTATGCACCCTATACATTCGCTATTAACACTATCATGACACTCAAGTCACAATCAAGACATCAATCCTGAGTTTCACAGTGCCAGACAGGACACGGAGAAGAGAAAAAAAAAAAAAGAAAAAAAAACTATAATGACACTCACATATAGGGCCTTGGGAGTGGGTATTCTGTAGCGTGCAGTGGGTGTTATACGACCACTGTCGCCTGGGCCTGCTCCCAACATTACACATAGACACTTAGGGTTTTGGGCTGGAGTGGGGGTGCACGTCTCTGGGTCGGATCGAGTGCCGACCTCCCCCTTCTCCCCCTTTTATTTGCACCTTAAAAACAACATGCATCAACAGCATATCTGGGGGTAGGGGTATGTGTGTGGGGGTCTTAAGTCCACTCAAGAGAATAAGGGGCAGTCCATCTGGTGGGGGTGGTGGGTGTGCTGCAGGGCTTGGGGGGGTGGTGGGGGCAGGGCCGGTGTTCTGGCTTCCCTGGGCCTGTTTGGATACTTGGGTCATCGCTCTGGACTGTGCGGTCGTTCCTCTGGCCGGGCTTGTCACCGGGGTCTGGCGGGCGCTCAGTTGGGGTGTGTGCTTGGCTGTTGGTGGTGCCCGGCGGTGGTCGGGGGCGGGTCCTCATCATGGCGGGGGATTGCCCTGCCGGTCTGGTGCAGCCCGGGCTGTGGAACAGCTTTGCGGGTTCATGGCTTTGGCTGTCCCCTCCTCTCCACCCTGGAAAGAATGGGTTTACCTTCTGGGTCCGGATGTGGGTTTCCACCAATAGGGGTTGGACGCATGTGTATAGAGTGTGTATGGGGAGTATGAGTGAGTGTGGCATCTACTGTACTGTATGTGTTTACTTCGAATGAGTGGAGGTGAGTATGAGGGTGGGATGGTATGGGTGCATATGTGGCCTGGGGCCTGGTCTGCTCCCTCTCCTGGATCATCTGGGGTCCACCTAATGGTGGCCCTCACCTCCGCGTCGCATTCCCCTCCGGGGGGGTTGTACCCTTTGCCCGCTGGTGGCTCTCGGTATCGGTGGCTGGGCGCTGGGGTGTGTGCTGGCTGGGCCTGGTGGCTGCCTGGTTGGGTTTTTATATATATATATATATATATATATATATATATATATATATATATATATATATATATATATATATTGATTGTTAAGGAATACAGATTATTATGATTGCTCACCAAACACCTGCAGTGAGGTTGATGCAGTTACAGAAGAAGTTGCTTTTACATTCAGTGTGTATGTTCCACTATCATTCTTAGATCCAGAGAAAGAGTGTTCCTGTTAACACTGACTCTGTTAGTGTACTCAGATGCGACATCAGAGGCACTACCAATCACAGTAACAATTAAAACTCCATTAAAATTCTAGCTAAATGAACTGTATGGTCGTGGAGGGCTTTTGGTTGGAGTAAATGTTACTTGGTCTCCAACTGCTCCATTTATTTTCATAGGTAATATAAGCTGCTGCCCCAAACTCAGTCCTATGTACAGAAACATATTCATAAAAAAGAAAAACTTTATTTTTATACTTTACTGTACTAATCAGTATATGATGTGTAGTTATTATAATATAGTAAGTACATCGATAATGTAAGAAATCCGGGTTCTGCGTCTGTCTCTCTGTCACGCTCTGCCACTCGCTCCCTTAGCCCCGCCTTCTAGTTCCGCTTTCGCTCCGGCACCAGGTGAGGCTAATTTGTTTGATGGGTCGTTTATCTTATTTAAGCTCTGTCTTCACACCGGACGAATTGCGAAGTATTGTCCCTGATTTATCATACATACCGAGCGATTATTTGGCTGCTTTTTTCTCTGCTTTGTGTCTCGTGGTGTATCTGGTCTCGGTGAGTGCGCGTCTGTTTGTGTTAGCTGTGTGTTAGCATCTGCGCTCTCACCTCTGTGTTTAGGTTAGTCGCTGTTCGTTGTATGAGTGAACGTCTGTGTTTTTCTGTGATCGCTCCCTGGTGTCTGTCTAATCCTCTTTCTGTTTTCAGTGTTCATCCTGTCCCTAGAGTCCTGCGTCCCGGGAGCGATCTCTGTCCGTCCGCTCAGGTGGTTCGGCTTCGGCCGGTTGGGGCGGCGTTTGCGCTCACCCTAGCTCGCTCTGCTGGCGCGTCACCACCTGAGGGCGTCCGTGTCTTAGTGTTCACCCATCATACTAACGATTCAGCTCTGTTTACTAACACGTTCTCTCTCGGTGAACTAACACGTTTTTCTTCCCTGTGTATTAACATTCTCGCTGTCTTCCCGCCCCATGTCTGTTGCAGTTCCGTCCTGAGCCGCTCGTCGTCCCGTGTAGTTCACCGTACCTATTTGAACACTTTCTACACGCTTTCTTCTTTCAGGTTTTTTGAATACACTCTCGTGGACACACCTGCTCTTTCTATTGTAGGGTTTGTTGTTTTGTCTGCTCTAGACCACCTCACTAGTCTTTCCGGGTTTTCTTCACGCATAGCCAGTGTAGGGTTCTCTTACTACAGCGTTAGATTTATCGTGTGCTTTGTTTTGTTTGGTTGTTCGTTTCGCTCGGTGTTGTGCTCTGCCCAGTCCTCCGTCCAGGTTCCACACCCCAGCCTGGGTCCAGTTGGCAACACCTCCCTCGACCAATCCTCCTCCTGCACCACCCTACCTCTGCCTTGCTTTTCAATAAACCTATCTTGTTCTGCATCTACGTCTCCAGACCATTCCTTACAGACACTTTGTGACAGAATACTTCGCCTCACCATGGAGACGGCAGAACAACTGCTTCAGATGCTGGCGCAACAAGTACAGGACCATGGACAGGTCATCCATATCCTGATGCGCCAAGTGCAGGAGCTGTCCACAGGAGCCGCCAAAGCACCTGTCCCGCCACCAGGTGACACCGTGGGTAACCCCAGCCGCACCACACCTAACATGTCTCCTCAGGTCGCCCCGTCGTCCACAGGGGGCACCACGGGCGCTGCTGGTGCGTCCTTCCCCACGGCCGGAGATGGCACAACGCTCATCCCCATCCCAGAACCGCCATGCTATTCCGGGGACCCCGAATCCTGCGAGGAGTTCCTCCTTAAGTTCTCCCTCTTCCTCGCCAGCCGTCCAACCACCACGGACCGGAACGCCATCGCCCTGCTCATCTCCCGGCTCACCGGGACGGCGTCCGCATGGGCTATGGCCATCTGGCGTAACAACGGGGCTGACGTCACCTCCCTCACGGCCTTCCTTGAGTCTTTCCGGGCCACCTTTAATCATCCTAGTCACGGTGCGGCGGCCGGAGACGAACTGTGACTGCTCCACCAGGGGAGAACATCGGTTGCGGAGTATGCACTGCACTTCTGCACCTTGGCGGCTGCCAGCGGATGGAATGAGGTGCCGCTCATCTCCCAGTTCAAGGTGGGTCTGTCCCAGTCTCTGCAGAGGGAGCTGGTTTATCGCTCCCTCAACCTGGACCTGTCTCAGGTCATCCAGTTGGCCATCCAGTTGGATCAGCACGCCACCCCGCCTGACCCTTCCGGGGGAACGAACACCCCGCAATCTGCTATAGCTGCCGCGCTTTCAGTTTCCATGGAGTTGGGGCAGACCGGGGTACCGGAGCGGCAACGGCAAGAGCGCCCACGCCAGCACCTGTGTCGGCACTGCGGGGGAACCGGTCATCGGGTGGCGCAATGCCCCCGGAAGACCCGTAAAACGGAGGCCAAGCAGGCAGAAGTAGCAGGAGGAGCGAGGAGGACTGGGACAAAACCTCCGACGCCCAGTGTCCGCCAGGTGAGCCCGATTCAATCTGTTTGTAAGGGAAATTCGCGGATTCTCACTCAAATATCTCACCTGTCGCGCACTTTCACAGTGACCGCCCTCATCGACTCGGGTTCTGAGGGGGACTTCATAGAGGAACGCCTGGTACTACGTCTCCAGGTGCCATCCGTCCCTCTACCAGCTCCCATCAAGATCTTGGGAGTCAATGGAGCCACGGTGGGGACCGTCACACACAGAACCCGACCGATCTCACTGGGCGTCGGCGCACTCCATATGGAGAAGACGTCACTGCTGATCATGCAGAAGCCACTGTCACCGGTCATCTTGGGCCAACCATGGCTGCGGGACCACAACCCCAAGATCACCTGGGAACCACTGGACATTGTTGCCTGGTCACCCCTCTGTGTAAACCGGTGTCTGAACCCCGTAGTGAGAAAACTACGTATGGCCACCACAGATCAGCTGCCCTTCAGCCTCCCGGAAAATGTACCCCAATAGTACGCAGACCTGGCTAAGGTATTCAGCAAGGGACACGCATGTCGCCTTCCACCTCATCGGGAATACGATTGTGCCATTGAGCTGCTACCAGACACCAAGGTACCGCGATCCTCACCTTACCCCCTTTCGGTAAAGGAAACAGGAGTACATTAGCGAGGCCCTGGAGCAAGGATTCATACGGCCATCCAAGTCCCCAGCCAGTTCCAGCTTCTTCTTCGTGCCAAAGAAGGACGGCACGCTCCGGCCGTGCATCGACTACAGGGAACTCAACCAGGTATCGAAGAGGTACACATACCTGATTCCACTCGTCCCCTCGGCCCTGGAACAGCTACGCGCCGCCAAGATTTTCACCAAGCTCGACTTGCGCAACGCGTACAATCTGGTCCGAATCAAGGAGGGGGACGAGTGGAAGACGGCCTTTAGCACCACGTCTGGCCACTACGAATATCTGGTCATGCCGTTCGGGTTGACTAATGCTCCAGCGGTCTTCCAGTGCCTGGTGAACGACGTCCTTCGCGAGTTCCTTGGGAGGTACGCCATAGTATACCTGGACGACATTCTGGTGTACTCGCCGGACCCCCGCAGTCACAGGAGCAACACCAGGAACGTCCTTCGCCGACTGCTGGAGCACGGACTTTATGTCAAGGCCGAAAAGTGTGAGTTCAACAAACGGGAGATCGCATTCTTGGGCTACATTATAAAGGATCAAGGAATCCAGATGGACCCAGTTAAAGTCCAAGCCGTCCTTGAATGGAAGGCGCCTCAATCTGTGAAGGAACTTCAAAGCTTCCTGGGGTTCGCCAACTTTTTTCGAAGATTCATCCGGACCTTTAGCCAGATCGCACTCCCGCTGACTCAGCTGCTAAAGGGTAAACCCAGGAGACTCTCCTGGAATGACAAGGCGCAACAGGCCTTCGAGAGGCTCAAGAAGGCGTTCACCACGGCACCAGTGCTCGCTCACCCTGACCCCGACTCCCCCTTCATCGTGGAAGTGGACGCATCTTCACTGGTGGTCGGAGGCATCCTATCTCAGCGACAAGGAACGCCCCCCAGGCTGCACCCCGTCGCCTACTTTTCAAGGAAACTCTCCCCCGCAGAACAAAACTATCACGTGGGGGATAGAGAGCTTCTGGCCATCAAACTGGCGTTCGAAGAGTGGCGGCACTGGCTTATGGGCGCCAAATTCCCAGTCCAGGTCATCACTGACCACCGCAACCTCGAGTACCTGAAATGTGCCCGGAGACTCAACGCTCGACAAGCCCGGTGGTCCCTCTTTTTCAACCGGTTTGAATTCTCAGTGACGTATCGACGTGGACAACGCCAAGGCAGACATCCTGTCAAGGAGATACGAGGACCAGGAGAAGGCTTCGCCACCAGTCAAGACGATACTGCCAACCCGGGTATTTGTTCAAGCTGTCTCCTGGCAATTGGATGAACTGATCCGGGTCGCCAACAGGGAGAACCCGGAGGCCCGCCTAAGAGAGACGCCTCCGGACAAATTGTTCGTGCCCACTAGTTTCCGCCAAGAGCTTATCGCCTGGGCTCACACGAACCTCAGCTCTGGACACCCGGGTGGCAATCGCACCTTTGAGAGGCTTCAAGAGAAATACCGGTGGCCATCCATGAGGACCGACGTAGCCCGAGACGTCGCGTCATGCGCCACCTGCGCTGCCACCAAAACCCCACGCCAGCTCCCAGCAGGGAAACTGAACCCGCTCCCGGTCCCCCAACGCCCTTGGAGTCACATAGCCCTCGACTTTGTGACGGACCTACCAGTGTCAGGGGGCAACACTACCATCCTGACCATTGTGGACCGGTTCTCCAAGGGGGTCAAGTTCATCGCCTTGCCCGCACTGCCCTCAGCCTTCCAGACGGCCGAGGCCCTGTTCGCAGAGGTGTTCTGTCATTTCGGCCTCCTGGAGGACATTGTCTCGGACCGGGGCCCACAGTTCACCTCCGCCGTCTGGGAGGCCTTCATCAAGAAGATGGGCGCATCCATTAGCCTCACTTCGTGTTATCACCCAGAAAGCAATGGGCAGTGCGAGCGGGCTAACCAGGAGCTGGCCAAGTTCCTCCGAACCTATTGCCAGAGTCACCAGCACGACTGGGCAACTTTTCTCCCCTGGGCAGAAATCGCGCAAAATTCCCTCAGGAGCTTCAGCACGGGAATCACCCCATTCCAGTGTGTCTTGGGATTTCAACCGCCGTTTGCTCCCTGGGACCCCACTCCATCTAATGCACCGGCCGTCGATGACTGGTTCCACAGGAGCGAAAAAGTTTGGGAGACGGTGCATCAAAGGATCACGGAGAGCAATGCTCGAACCAAACGGTTTGCGGATCGTAGAAGGAGTAAGGGTCCTCCATATCAAGTCGGAGACCAGGTGTGGCTCTCCACCAGAGACCTTCGGGTACCCGGCAGCAAGAACCTGGGTGCCAAGTACATTGGACCGTACCCCATTGTCAAGAGAGTGAACGACGTGACGGTGACATTAGGACTACCCCCCCGACTGAGAATCTCACCATCCTTCCACATCTCCCTCCTCAAACCCTTCAGACCCGGCCCCTTTGACAGTGAACCCCACCAACGCATCTTAATAGAACTCCCCCACGACTGTCCCACGTACACCATTAACGAGATCCTGGACTCACAACGGACTGACTCAGGACTGGAGTACTTGGTTGACTGGGAGGGGTACGGTCCCGAAGAACGTTGCTGGACAAGACGGACGGACATACTGGACAAGACGCTACTCGACCAGTACCACCTGACACACCCTGACCGTCCGGCGCCTCGTCCCAGAGGGAGACCCCCTCGCATACCTGCCCGCAGAGGTAGGCTCCCGGGCTCCATACCCAGTAGACCGAGGGGTCGCCCATGCCAGATTCCCCTACCTGCCTCTGCTCCCCCTAGTACTAGCCAGCCTCGCCCGGCTGGCAATCAGGACACGGGTCTCCCGATCCCTCTGCCCCGTAGGCCCAGGGGTCGTCCCCGCTCCAGACCAAGTCCTGATCACGGCCCATCACCTGTTTCCCTTCCCGTTCCGGGCAGAGCCACCCGCAGCACCCGTTCCCGTCCCGACCCTCCCCGAGTTGGTTCCGGTAGGTCGTCTCCAGTTGCCCCCGGTGGTGCCCCCTTGACGACCTCTTCGGGGGGGGGGGGGGGGGGGCTATGTAAGAAATCCGGGTTCTGCGTCTGTCTCTCCGTCACGCTCTGCCACTCGCTCCCTTAGCCCCGCCTTCTAGTTCCGCTTTCGCTCCGGCACCAGGTGAGGCTAATTTGTTTGATGGGTCGTTTATCTTATTTAAGCTCTGTCTTCACACGGGACGAATCGCGTAAGTATTGTCCCTGATTTATCATACATACCGAGCAATTATTTGGCTGCTTTTTTCTCTGCTTTGTGTCTCGTGGTGTATCTGGTCTCGGTGAGTGCGCGTCTGTTTGTTGTAGCTGTGTGTTAGCATCTGCGCTCTCACCTCTGTGTTTAGGTTAGTCGCTGTTCGTTGTATGAGTGAACGTCTGTGTTTTTCTGTGATCGCTCCCTGGTGTCTGTCTAATCCTCTTTCTGTTTTCAGTGTTCATCCTGTCCCTAGAGTCCTGTGTCCCAGGAGCGATCTCTGTCCGTCCGCTCAGGTGGTTCGGCTTCGGCCGGTTGGGGCGGAGTTTGCACTCACCCTAGCTCGCTCCGCTGGCGCGTCACCACCTGAGGGCGTCCGTGTCTTAGTGTTCACCCATCATACTAACGATTCAGCTCTGTTTACTAACACGTTCTCTCTCGGTGAACTAACACGTTTTTCTTCCCTGTGTATTAACATTCTCGCTGTCTTCCCGCCCCATGTCTGTTGCAGTTCCGTCCTCAGCCGCTCGTCGTCCCGTGTAGTTCACCGTACCTCTTTGAACACTTTCTACACGCTTTCTTCTTTCAGGTTTTTTTAATATACTCTCGTGGACACACCTGCTCTTTCTATTGTAGGGTTTGTTGTTTTGTCTGCTCTAGACCACCTCACTAGTCTTTCCGGGTTTTCTTCACGCATAGCCAGTGTAGGGTTCTCTTACTACAGCGTTAGATTTATCGTGTGCTTTGTTTTGTTTGGTTGTTCGTTTTGCTCGGTGTTGTGCTCTGCCCAGTCCTCCGTCCAGGTTTCACACCCCGGCCTGGGTCCAGTTGGCAACACCTCCCTCGACCAATCCTCCTCCTGCACCACCCTACCTCTGCCTTGCTTTTCAATAAACCCATCTTGTTCTGCATCTACGTCTCCAGACCATTCCTTACAGACACTTTGTGACAGATAAAGATATTAAACAGAATTTAAAATCAATATTTACCCAAAGTTGTAAGCAGCAGCAGAACATAGTTCAGAACAGTACACAGTACATCCATCTTCTGCACTGAACTTTTTCCTGATGTAATTTAATACCGAATCAGCTTCGATGCCGAAGTAAACTGAACTTTGGAAGCTGAAAGCTTTAAAACGGTCATAAATCCTCCAAGTTCCTGTGTCACAAATCTAACTCCCCCTGCGTTGTTGAGATTATTTGGAGATCTATTGCCATGCACTTCCTCCAAAACACACATCAATATTTTGAGAGTCTTATTCCTTTATAAAATTATTACAATTACATGCTATAATAAAAAACGTTTAATTCATAAATTGAAGACAAAATTATCAATAAACTGGTCATCCGTGAAGTGATCCAATGTAAGGAATGCCATGCATTTATTTTCTGTTCAGTTCAGTTAATTGGTTATTGCCTCAGTTCAGGGTCTTGTTTGTGCTAATTAACTGTCTTTTGCCATTGGTTCATTTGCTTGTCATTTGTCTTGATTGTTTCTACTTACAATATTCCCTCGGTTTCCTTCATTCTTCAGATCAGCCTCTTTTATGTTATGAGTGTCTGAGCGCTTTGTATTTTGTTATTCATTGATTGCATTAGTAAATTCAGTAAATGTATTTTGTGGTTCACCGGGCATCCTAGCTCCATTTAGCTCTTTAAACGCGCTTCCACATGGGCTCAATACACAGGCATGACATGAACATTGATTGCTGAGTAACAGGATACTTTTGTCTTAGTTAGCAGTTGAGTAATAAGTTATTATAAAACGGGAAGTTCCGGTCGGTAAATCTGATTGGCTGAGCCGTTTGTCCAGCCTTGAGGTTATTAACAATAACCCGCACCTCTGGCCACTTCACATTCGTATTAATGCGCCAGGTTCTTCTTAAAAAGTACTGGCCCCCATAAAGAATGGAAAAGGTGAATCATACGGTTTAAGCAACTATTTGCTTACGTGCGTAACTAAAGAGATATATTACAGACTCACTGATTAGTTTATTTTTGTGCATCTTACAAGATACAGACTTTACTACAAGTAATAGCGTTTTCTTTGGAGTAGTAAAAAAAGTTCAGCGAGAGGGTCGAGACTAAACAAAACACTACAAATCTATAACAGAAGAGGATTTTAATAAAATCAAATGCTCTAAATCACTCTGCCCCGAAACACCTGTGGGACTCAGCAAAGTGTGGTTCGATTTATTCAATTCAATTCAATTTTATTTATAAAGCACATTTAAAACCGCAGTGGACCAAAGTGCTGTATAGCAAAATAACAAATAATAAGGTGTTATATGTTCCCGTTTTTTAGTACCAGTAAGTAATCTGGCTGCAGCATTTTGAACTAGCTGCAAAAGGGCCAAAGAAGACTGACAGACTCCCATGTAAAGGGAGTTACAGTAGTCAAGACGTGTTGTAATAAAAGCATGTATGACTTTTTCAAGGTCTTTAAATAATAAAATAGATTTTAGCTTGGCAATCTGTCTTAATTGATAAAAACTACTCTTTATAACGTTGTTTATAATTTGTTTATCAAATTTAAGAGCATGGTCAAAAATGGTTTTTAGCACCGCAGGACACAGTAGGGAAGAGATGTTTCAAATCATCAACAATCGTTTGGGCGCTTGATGTGAACCAAAGATGACTACCCCGGACTTGTCTTCATTAAGTTGTAGGAAGTTATTATTTAACCACTGCCTTACTTCCTTCATACAATCAGATGCAAAGAGTGTTTATCCCCAGGTCTAATGGGAAGGTATAACTGGGTATCATCTGCGTAGCAATGGTACAAAACTCCAAATTTCTGAAAAATTTTACCTAGGGGGGTCAGATATAGTGAAAAAAGAATAGGACCCAGGATTGAGCCTTGTGGTACACCATAGGTGACAGAAGTATGTTTTGAGGTCCATTTACCCAATTGGACAACAAATGAGCAATCTTTCAGATAGGAGGAAAACCGTTCTAGAGCTCTCCCCTGTATCCCAGCAAGAATGTTAAGACACTTTAAAAGAATATGGTGATCAACTGTGTCAAATGCTGCAGTAAGGGAATCGTTTGTCATTCATAAGGACGATAACGATTTGAAATATGTGACTCTTACATTTAACAAGGTTACTAAAAACCACAAACAAATGAATGATCGAACAAGAGAAAGCCGACGAATATTTATGTTCAACCAAACGGGAAACCCAGTGTGCCCCGTCACCTCTTTGGAAAAATATATTTAGCTTCTTCTATCAAATCCACCAGGGTTTTAAATCTAACCAAAGAAAACCATTGTTACAAATGACATTTGGTAAGTTTTCTTCATTACAAGCAACCATTGGTTACCATTATTACCATTATTATTATAACCATTATTACCATTGGTAGCATGGTTACTTATACCATTGATTCAAATTTAATGGAAAGACGATGCTGGATCAATATTCTTGCAAACGCAAGAATTTAACACATTTAATGTAAGAATGAATGAATTAATAAAATAAAGTCTCAGCACCCCTGAAGAAACTCCTGATTTAAATGTGAAGATAATTTAACACAATACAAGTCTGCACATTGTAATGCTGTTACTGTTTATTTATAGAACTGCACATATTAGAAAATGTTTTCAAAACATTAAAAGTGGTTTTAAAATTAAGAATTGAAAATAAATCCCAAAAGTGATGACCTCATAGTTGCCTTTTGGAAAACTCTGACATCATGTTGGCTCAGAGTAGTTGTTTCATTCTATACGAACTTGTGAAATACATGCATAAAGGCATGCACTCTAATATTACAGCAAAAGGGAGAACATAACAAATGAAATGCCATTTCTCCATCAGTGGATGCAAGGTATGCTAACTGAGATATACTTAATTGATATTAAAAATAATAAGAAATAAATAATCAAAGCAACAAAGTATTTAAAAGAAAGTTAAACTAAAATGTTAGTAGTTACACACACAGTGTAATACAATTTATACAAAGATAAAAAAAAAGTTTGTAATTAAAAAAATTAATAATGTGTGTGTGTGTGTGAAATTGGATATGCAGTATAGAAGAAGCCTTAATTGCAGCACAACATAACAGATATTAAAATCTAACATTAATAAAAATATTGTAATTATTTTTTGGAAACTTAAATAAAAATAATATTAATACAATTATGTAACTGTATATTAAATTATAACCACAGATTGGGTTCATATAAATACATTATTTAAAATTGTAGTATAATACTACATATACACTACACTATAATGTAGTGTAGTAGTTATAAATATGGTGTTTTTGGATAAGACTTCAGTTCATCACATGGCAAACAAACACATTGACATTTTTACCAATGAGGGCAAATAAATATCTCAAATTTATCTAAAGTCTAATAAAAAAAAAGAATAAATCCACAACTTCATAGGAGACATCAGAAAATAAAACCTAGTCTTCCATCTAGTAGTTAAACACAAAGACCCTGTTACAGTAAGGTGCCAACGCTACCAACTGTGCAAACAGCCTGTTGTTTTATCAGTTTTATTCTTTTTAATGAACTTGTCAAGAATTTCTGTGACGTACCAGTTCCCACCTTAATATTTTCAAGGGAGGACACTTTCATATGTTGAGTCCTAAAACACCAGAAACATACAAGAGGATGTTTAATGTTCTCAAGATCAGTAAGACGTATTGCAGACAATTAAACACCCCAGATAAAATGATAAAGTTTGTTATTTTTACCGTAAAATTAAGACTTGATTTTTTAAAAGAAATTAAGAATATTTAAATATTATTATATGCCAGGAATTACAGAGAGTGTGTTTAATTAATAATAAAATAATCTTCACAAATTACTAGTGATAAAAAGCAATGAATAAATAAATACAATCTTTAATTTTTTTGTCCTGTTGTAACACTGTTAAAACACACAGACACGGGGAAAACATGGAACATCTCCACCCAAATTAGTATTGGAACCTGGAATCCCTAGCGCTGAGGCCCGGGCGTACTAACCACTATGCACTATGTCCATATTTAAACATAAAATATTAAATTAATTTGTTTTATTTAGTAGATGAAAAGCAAGTACTTATAAAACTGTACAGGGTTTCAACTGTCTTCATCGGACTTATTAACTAGTTAAGGCAAAGAAAGATTTGGAAAACCAACAATAGCGCTCAAAAGTTTGGACACACCTCTTTTTTGCTGCACATATTTGTCATGTTCTCAGTTCCACTTACTGTAAAGATGGACTTTGTAGTTCTACAATTCCAGACTGTAGTCCATCTGTTTGTGTTCTACAGTACATGCTATGTACTCTGTTCTCTAAAGATCAGGACTCCAATAGTACCACCACAGGGCAGGTACTATTTGTTTGGTGCATTATTCCTATCCCAGCAGTGTCAGTGATGTGTTTAAATAAAACTACAGCACTGCTGCACTACAACCCCCTCACCACATCAGTGTCACTGCAGAACTTACAATAAACAATCTGCCACCCAAATCATACCCGTTATGTGATGCTCCTGACTGATAGAGAACAGAGAACCAATGGGGGACTTACTAAAACAAAGAAAACTGATGGACTACAGTCTGGAAATAATTAAACTACAAAATCCATCTACATGGTAAGTGAATGAAATAGATAATGGAGCAAGAAGGGTGAATGTCCAAACTGATACTGTATATACGGTATATATTGATAAAACTGCTGCTACTTCTGCATATGTCAGCAACAATTTGTGAGAAGAATCCAGAAGAACAAAAAGCAGTGGTTCACTATTATATTGTATTAAATTAAAGGCAAATATTAACAGAGTGTCCATATGTTTGCATAAACCTATGTATTAGATGTATAAGTGTTATAAATGTTTAGAATTTATTAGTTGATGCCAACAAAATTGGATTTTACTTACTGCATTATTATGATTTCTGGCTTCATCCCTCTTCACATCATTCCATTTCATGTTTTGATAATGTAAGTCCTTCAAACAATAAATGATATTATATACAGTATATCATAACTTATTAATACCTTTATTAACTACAGTATTGACTACTTTGAATACAATAGAAATCATGATCATGAGTGGTTTCTCATTATAAATGTCTGGTTTTCGTTGCCTTATATTTCGCTACTTTTAATCCCACTTCCTTACTGCTATTTACTTTAAAATATTAACAAAATAGTAATAGTGGACTTTCATTAGATTTTACATTGCATAAAAAACAACATTATTTTATTAGTTGACAGCAGTAAAATATAAGTCTACTTACTTGATTACTCTGATTTTTGGCTTGTTCCTTCTTCACGTCACTCCAACTCATGTTTTGATAATGTAAATCCTACAAAAAAATTATATATATATATATATATATATATATATATATATATATATATATATATATATATATATATATATATATATATACTGTATATATATATATATATATATATATATATATATATATATATATATATATATATATATATATATGAATGTGTGTGTGTGTGTGTGTGTGTGTGTAAAATAAGGAGATTTGACAGACAGAACATTAAACATAACTTACAGGTATTTCATAGATGTCTGCTGCTGTTCAAAACAAAAAAAAGAAGTTCACTAGATAATAATGATGCAATTAATTATTTCATTATATTTTTTGTTCAGTAAAGCCAAAGGCAAACTATATATTCTAAGAGTAAAGCTTCTCATAGTGATCCATGTTTAACTATAACTGCTATAATCAGCATTCTGTACAGCAAAATATAAATGATTGTATATGGCGTGGCATTGTTGGCAGTCTGAGGATTTCCAGTTAAAGCAAGGTTTTTCTGTTTGTTGTTTGCATGTTCTCCCTATTTCACAACTGGGCTCGTATGTGAGTTCGTCAGTGTGTCTGGTTATTTGTCTGGTGTGGTTCCCTGCCATTTTTTTTATGAGCTCATCCACTCAAATCCCCAAACCGAACAGCCCTGATCAAGGTAAGCAGTTTGAAAAACACTAATCAATTGATTGAAAAATATTACTTACCGCCATTAGCCCTGTTTCCATTTGTGATTATTTTTGATCTGAAGTTGTAAAACATAATATAGATCAGTTTACCAGAATGATTTCATTAAAAGTTATAAAACACATTCACATACAATTATTAACACATTATAGTTTAAACAAAAAAAAAACATCTATTGTAGCTCTATCTTACATTCTGCTGTTTAAAGACGTGGTGATTACATTTGTATGACTATGATGAGCATCCATGTTAACACTATATAATAGAACCTATTATACATACAACCTACATACTACATACTGTATATGAAAACGTATATAATTAATATATTTAGAATTAAGCCTGGCAGCACAGTGGTCAGCACCTTTGCCTGTCAGCGCTTGGGATCCAGGGTCGAATCCCAATCTGGGTGGAGTTGCCATGTTCTTCCCGTGTCTGTGTGGGTTTCCTCTGGGTTCTAAGATAGTGTGTGTGTGTGTGTGTGTGTGTGTGTGTGTGTTCAGCAATATATTGCCACACATTGGGTGGGTTCATGGCATAGGGAACCCTCCCATGACCCAAATAATTAATTAAAAAGAAAATAAATAATGAATGATTAAATTAAAATTAATCCTAAAAATATGTTTAACTAAATTATAATTCTTATGTTTTATTATATGATACCTAAAAGAATACAGAGTCTGCATTTGAAGTACTTACATTTTCTTCGTTTTCAGGATGTAGAAAATTAATCCAGTAGTTCCAGCAATGACAGCTAAAACCCCAATAATGATCCCTACTATAGCTCCAGTAGACAGTGATCCTCCTTCTGCAGGTGTTTTTACTTTAACAAGCAAATAAAAAAATCTATATTTTGTGTATATGACTACTATATTAAATAAATCAAACATATTTCAATGACATTTTAAAACAATTATTTACATTGGGCCATTGTTTTTATGGAATTGCCCTATGATTTTATATGTGTATAGGTATAGTCGAAAATCTGTGTCTGTATTTACTTTACAAAGCCACACTTTTACAAATCCACATGATTAACACAAAATTTGACATACTTGCTTTTCGGGATTCTGCAGAGGTTTATATACACTTTACAAACCACCAAGAAGCAACTCAAACAGTTTTATTTAAGTGATCTTTAGCAAGTCGCCATCCGTACACCCTGCAGCTTGAATTAGGTGACATGATGCATTGGTGTATTTTGGGTGTCACATGCAATAAGCCAATCAATGTGTCACTTGCCATTTCCTTCAGAGCCTGGTGTGGTCTAACTTTAGTGGATTGCTATTTCTATGATGCACACGTGTTCCATCCCACCCCCTCATTTGTTAGAGCGATGCCTGTGGTGACTGTCACTCAACTAAACGTCTAGGTGACAAGGACAGAATGTGCCCTGAATGTGTCTGTGTGAGTGAGTGTGTGCCCAGCGATAGATTCGCGCCCTGTTCTGGGTGTATCTGCCCAGCGCCTGAAATGTTCTCCCCTGGATGGGCATGGGGAACCCCACCCCAACCCTATTATAGGATAAAGCGGAAGATAATGAATGAATGAAAAGCGTGGCTATAGTGGTATTTTCATTTCACATATACAATGTTGCATTAAAATTTATTTAAATTACAAAATTGTAAACTTCTATTGAAGTTCTATTTATGTACACTAAAATGTTAAATCTATAAAACAATTTTATTATTTAAACCAATAATTCAAATTTCAAATACCTTTAACTCTCAGAACATGAGTTGCTGCAGCATTGTGGTTGGTGATTGAATTGTAAGCAGTGCAGGTGTAGTTTCCAGAGTCTTTGAAGGAAGTAGTGTAGACAGTGTAAACAGAAGTCATGATGTTGGTACTAGTCCCATTAAAGTCCCATCTGTAAGAAGGAATTGGTGTAGACTCGGTCGTACAGGTCAGGGTTACAGGAATTTCTTCCTCCACTTCATTTGGTCCAGTTATCTGAAGCTTTTCAGGTCCAACTGAACTGAAACACATAATGGATTGTAAAATACAGTTGACCGGTTTGTCGGTTAAAAATACACCACCAGTAGTTATATGGTTTGTACTTACAGTTAACTATGATCGTGTTCTTTGCAGTATCAGAGCTGAAAGAGTTACTGATGGTACACTGATATTCACCAGCATCTTTTTTTTTGACTGGACTGATCATCATTGTTCGGTTATCAGAGGAGAATCCTATGTTTTCAGTAGCGGACAGTGTCTGATTATCCTTCATCCAGTTCGTACTGATGATGTCACCATTCCCATTACAGGTGATATTAGCAGAGGAGATTCCATCTATTAGATCATGTTGTGGTACAGTAAGAATTGCACCCGATATTTTGTCTGAAATGACAGAGCAAAAATTAAGCAATTATTTGTTGTGGAAGAAAGTTAAGTTAAATTTACTATATTTTATATTGTGTGCTGGCATTTCACCTCTTCACCCCCCGCTCATCATTAGTAGGGGGAGGTGGCCAGAAATGATGCTGTTCCAAGGAGCCCTCTCAACTAAGTAGAGTCTGCAGTATTTGTCCCTTTTAGTTCTGCTGCTCTAGTGAGTTATGTTGAAGTCACATGCTGCATTGTGTCAATCAAACTCTGGTTATTACTTAAATATTGTGCTTAATCAGCTCTAACTGCTTTTCTTGATGTTTCTTTTGAGGTGTTGCCGGTTTCCTGGAGGTGTCATCAGATCTTTATCCATGGCTCTGCCGAAGCACTGCAACTATGACAATTACTGGATGGAACCTGAATTTTTATTGGACTAGCAGTCATGCAGGATGCCCTCAATGGATTTATAGTTTTCCAATTGTTAAATACAGACACTCAGAATACCACACTGAGCATTGGTCCTTCCAATGTTTCTTCCTTAAAATAACAACATGACAGGGAGTTTTTTTCTTGCCACTGCCGCTTCAGGCTTTTAACTCTGTAAAGCTGCTTTGTGACTATGTACTGTTGTAAAAAGCACTCTATAAATAAATTACACTAACTTTACCTCATATCTTGTTTTACTTCTATTAGAAGTCAATGTTAAAATCACTGTATACCAGACAATTTTACATTCCAACATTCGGCTGTCTCTGTCCAACCTGTGTAAGGTCCGTGAGAATTTCAAAAACACATGTAAATAAATAAATGGGTGAGAATTTCTAGTTTATGCACCTTTGAAATAGAAGCAATGTAGATTTACTGAATACATGGCATGCACTGTTCTAAATGTCATGCAGGCTGTAAATGAGTGCACTGCTGCCTTACGAGAAAAGTCTTATGTTCTCTGAACAAGACAAGTGTCAAGTGTCCCGTTCAGAGCTTGCATGTTCTCCCTATATCTAGTTGGATTTCCAAGTTTCCAGGTTTTCTTTCATTTTCCATTCATGTGAAAGTTTAGTTAGGACATTATATATTTACAGAGTGAAAGAACGTGTGTGCGCGTGTGCGTGTGTGTGTGTAAATGTGCAATCTAATTTTGAAATAAAGAGGGAGAATTGTTAAAGAGGATCAAACCAACAGGTTACACAACAACTTTATATCGTGGGAACAAGTAGTTTGAAAATTGGTATTGATGAACCTGGTATTGATGAATGTGACTATGAGAAACATTGGTGCAATATTATTACATGTTCTTGTTTAAAAGAATTAAATTCATAAAATTCATGAATAATAAATATTATAAGTTTGAAGTACAAAAAAGTGAAAAATAAGTTTAACTTAGAAAAGTTATTTAGTAATTTCCACCTAATATTGTGTTAACCGGTACCCACCTACAACAGAAATGTTTAAAGATTCGGATATGGAATGTCTTTGAGTTTTGATGTTGTAGGTTCTGCAGGTGTAGTTGCCTCTTTGATTGCTCTGTTAATATTAATGTTTTTAAGATTATTCCAAGTGTTTTTGTTTTCTATTGGTACACTATTTTTTAATGACCCAAACATTCTCTTCATTGTATTACTTCTGGATGGTCCCCACACTAGATAAGCTGCACACATCACCAACTCAATGTTTTACTATGCAACATGGTTTTTAATTATTTGTAAGATGTAATAAAATCATGAGCTGAAAAACTCCACACAGATCTCTAAAAGTTAGAATTAAATGGAACTGTGAATTCACTCAGTTCACATGACTCAAGAAAAAAACAAAAGAACCTGATTGAGATTTAACTGATTAAATTTACAGAGTGAAAGAATGTGTGTGTGTGTGTGTGTGTGTGTATGTGAGTGACTGTACAATCTAATTTTCAGATAAATGAGAAGGGTTAAAGAGAACCAAACCAACAGGTTACACAATGACCTTATATGGTTGGAACAAGTGGTTTACCAGATTGAGGACATGCCAGGTTGAAGATCCATGTGACTATGAGAAACATTGATGAACTATTACAATGTATTATATGTACTTTGTTTAAATGAATTCAAATATATATTTTGTTTAACTTGGTGTTGAATGCAATGTAATTTCTATTATACATGAATGGCAGCTGAATAATAAATATTATAAATTTGAAAGTAGAAAACAGTAGAAAATTTGTTTAATTAGAAAAGTTATTTATGATTTCTAATATTGTGCTTGATCTAATATTGTGCTTACCGGTACCCACCTACAACAGAAATGTTTAAAGGGTCAGATATGGCATGTCTTAGGGTTTTGTTGTTGTATGCGCTGCAGGTGTAGTTGCCTCTCTGATTGCTCTGAATGTTCTCCAGTTTTAATTCTTTAGAATTTTTATTCAGCTCTGTTCCATTCAAAGTCCAGTAAAAGTCAGCAGCAGGTTTCGACTCAGCTGAGCAGGTTAGTATGAGGTTAGATCCACTGTTGTAGATAGGAATCATTGGATCTGCTGTAACAGTAACATTTTCTGGACCGTCTGCAATAGAATACTCCAGAGTGAGTCATTTTTAGAGGTATTGTGTATGTTGCTTGGATGCATCAAAGCATCAGTTAGTAAAGACTCACAGTAAATGGTGAGGGTCAGGGAGGAACTGTCATTGCTGAAGAGGTTGGATACTTCACATGTATAAGGACCTGTTTCCTCTCTCCTCACACTGCTGATGATCAGAGTCCTGTTATTATCTGTTAACTGAACTCTCCCCCCTGGTTTAATCTCAGAACTGCCTTTTAACCAAAGGAAGGAGGGTGAGGAACCAGAGGCAGAACAAGTCAGATTGGCAGTGCTGTTGAATTCGACAAATTCTGTCGCATTTGCAGAAATAATTATATTGGAGACTCTGTCTAAAAATTAAAACAAAGAATAAGGTCATGTATACTATCTAAGTCTGAACTTGCACTGTATGTATATGTGAGATTTAATTTATTTAACTTTAAACTATCTATGTAACTACTAACATTAAAATAACTATCAATAGATATACTTCAAATTGACTTCATCCTTATAGTAATTAAATTATTATTAGTATTATTTAATTAATATTAATATTCGTTGAGGAAGTATGTTGGCTAATTTGTTTCATCTTTGTTTTTACTTTTTTAAAACTGCGTTCGTGGTTTTAAGATGATTAAGTGTTTCTGATTGCTATTGGTATTGTTATTGCTATCTGTTTTCTTGATACAAACATTCTCTTACTACACACACAGCACCATCTCAACTTTGGGGAAAGTTTTACTATAACATGGTCTAAAATTCCAAGATCTCTAAGAATCAATCGTTCAGTTATGCAGTGACTTCCCTCAATTCACACGACTCAAGAAAAGAACAAAATAATAATAAAAACTAGAAGTAAAGTTCGTGAACGAATTTTGAAGTTGGCTTGGAAGGGCTGACTGCTGCTGCAAAAAAGAACTAAAAAAAAAAAAAAAAAAAAAAAAAGGAAGAAAAAAAAGCTACCAAAAAAAGACTAAAAAAGAAAAAACAACCAAAAATAACTAAAAAACTAAAAAAATGCTAACTATGCTAATGTGGAGAACATGCCAAACTTCCAAAAGTTGAAGATGGCTAACCAAAAGGACGAACAACTAAAATAAAAAGGAAAAGAAAAGAAAAAGAAAAAAACAAAAGAAAAACAAAAAAAAATGCTAAATATGCTAATATGGAGAACATGCCAAACTTCCAAAAGTTGACGATGGCTAACCAAAAGGACGAACAGCTAAAATAAAACAGAAAAGAAAATAAAAAACCAAAGGAAAAACTAAAAAACTAAAAAAATGCTAACTATGCTAATGTGGAGAACATGCCAAACTTCCAAAAGTTGAATATGGCTAATCAAAAGGATGAACAACTAAAATAAAAAGGAAAAGAAAAGAAAAAAAGAAAAGAAAAACTAAAAAAACTAAAAAAATGCTAACTATGCTAATGTGGAGAACATGCCAAACTTCCAAAAGTTGAAGATGGCTAACCAAAAGGACGAACAACTAAAATAAAAGGAAAAAAACTAAAGAAAAACTTAAAAACTAAAAAAAATGCTAACTATGCTAATGTGGAGAACATGCCAAACTTCCAAATGTTGACAAAGGCTAACCAAAAGGACGAACAACTAAAATAAAAAGGAAAAGAAAATAAAAAACCAAAAGAAAAACTAAAAAACTAAAAAAATGCTAACTATGCTAATGTGGAGAACATGCCAAACTTCCAAAAGTTGAAGATGGCTAATCAAAAGGATGAACAACTAAAATAAAAAGGAAAAGAAAAGAAAAAAACAAAAGAAAAATTAAAAAAACTAAAAAAATGCTAACTATGCTAATGTGGAGAACATGCCAAACTTCCAAAAGTTGAAGATAGCTAACCAAAAGGACGAACAACTAAAATAAAAAAGAAAAGAAAGTAAAAAAACTAAAGAAAAACTAAAAAAGTAAAAAAAAAATGCTAACTATGCTAATGTGGAGAACATGCCAAACTTCCAAAAGTTGAAGATGGCCAACCAACAGGACGAACAACTAAAATAAAAAGGAAAAGAAAAGAAAAAAAACAAAAGAAAAACTAAAAAAACAAAAAAAAATGCTAATTATTCTAATGGGGAGAACATGCCAAACTTACAAAAGTTGACAGAGGCTAACCAAAAGGATAAGCATAAAGACTTTAAAGGAAAAAACCGAAAAAAAAAACCGAAAAAACGAATAAAAACCTGTAAAGTTGTTGGAAATTGAAAAAAAAATGCTAACTACGCTAATGTGGAGAACATGCCAAACTTCCACAGGTTGACAGTGGCTCACCGAAAGGATAAGCATAAAGACTTAAACAGAAAAAGACGAAAAAAACAAATAAAAACCTGTAAATTTACAGGAAATTCAAAATAAATGCTAACTATGCTAATGAGGAGAACATGCCAAACTTCCAAAGGTTGACTGTGGGGCTAACCAAAAGCATAAGCAAAAAAAAATATAAGGATAAAAGAAAAAAATAAAGACGAAAAAACGAATAAAAACCTGTAAATTAGTAGGAAATTTTATAAAATGCTAACTATGCTAATGTGAAGAACATGCCAAACTTCCAAAGTTTGACTGTGGGGCTAACCAAAGGCATAAGCAAGACCAATTATAAAGCAGAAGAAAAAAATTAAAAAACAAAAACCTGCCCATTTTGTAAACATTTTAAAAAATGCTAACTATGCTAATGTGGAGAACATACCAAACTTCCAAATCTTAAAAAACCACCGCCATATTAATGAACAACTAAAGGAAAGATGAAAACAAGCGAAAAACTAAGAAAAACCTGCAAAATTGATTGAAATTCAACGCAAAACCTGCGAAAAAATTTTCAATGGGAGTCAATACGAAAAAAGGCTCCGAAAAAGGGGCGTGGCCCGAAAACCGTACGCCAAATCGCTCCAAAAAGCACAAGCAACCTAATTGGCTATAGGTTCTACGACATTACCGAATTTCAGCGTTCTAGCTGCGGGACGAGAAAGAGCTAGAAAATCGCGCGAGAATAATAATAATAAGATTATGAAGAACAGTAAATTGGCTCATCCAAGCCAATTTAATAATCTAAAAAATAATCTGATTGAGATTCAACTGATATCTTCAACTGATTCCACTTTCTTCATATGTACCAGATGAGTACTAGTATTAAAGAAGATATGATAATAATGTATAATAATAAATTATAAGGTTCTACAACAAAATGTACTAGTTTGTGTACATACTGATCACACATCAATTTAACAATAATATTTAAATTGAAGGATCATCAGATTAAGGACTGTAAAACATAAATGTTTGATGTCGTTGTTTTAAATTACTCACCAAACACCTGCAGTGAGGTTGATGCAGATACAGAAGAAGTTGCTTTTACATTCAGTGTGTATGTTCCAGCGTCACCCTTAGCTAGATTACTGAGCTCCAGAGAAAGAGTGTTCATGTTAACACTGACTCTGTTAGTGTACTCAGATGCGATATCAGAGGCACTACCAATCACAGTAACAATGACAGTTCCATTAAAATTCCAGCTAAATGAAGTGTATGGTGGTGGAGGGATTTTGGTTGGAGTAAATGTCACTGTACCACCAACTGCTCCATTTAGAGTTGCAGGTAATAAAAGCTGCTGCGCAAAACTCAGCCCTGTGTAAAGAAATAAACACCATCAGAAATCATTGTTCTCACTTCTCACTCTTCTATTTGAGATATTAAATAGTAATAATAATTAAAATAATATTAAAATATGAAGTTTTACCTGCACATGTGAGCAGAAGCAGAACACAGTTCACACACAGTAAATCCATCATCTGCACTCACCAAACTCACCAAATCTACATCAAAGTCATACATCTGATTAAAATCCGTCACTCAGATCAAACTGTTTCCTGGAAAGAACTGAACTTTGAAGTTAGTGTAACAACAGTGAGAAAAACAGAGCAGTGAACACTTTTTTAGGTTTGTTCCGCTGCAACACAAACCCCACCCTTTAAAACATTCCAGTCATTCTAATAAAGGAGTATTTTATATGTACATAATATTATCATGTACTTCCTCAAATCTGTGTGTATGTAGTGTGTGTGTGTGTGTGTGTGTTGATGTATGAATGACACTCATTAACCAAGTTCACTTTTGTTGTGTATTAAATGCAATAGTTAAATGTGTTTTATACAGCAATTCAACTTAATTAATTGTGACATAATTATATTTTTCTGCCATTTAAATGCAAATAAAATACATTTATAAATCCAATGCTGATAACTTTGCATTAATACATTTTTTAATTTAACATTATAGCAACAAGGCGGCACGGTGGCTTAGTGGTTAGCACGTTCGCCTCTCAGCGCTAGGGATTCCCGGTTCGAATCCCCATCTGGGTGGAGTTTCCATGTTCTCCCCGTGTCCGTGTGGGTTTTCTCCGGGTTCTCCGGTTTCCTCCCACAGTCCAAAAACATGGATCAAGTTAATTGAGTTTTCTAAATTGCCCCATATAGAGTGTGTTTGAGTGTGTGAGTGTGTACCCAGCGATGGATTGGCGCCCTGTCCTGGGTCTATCTGCCCAGCGCCCGAGACGTTCTCCCCTGGATGGGCATGGGGAACCCCACCGCGACCCTAATAGAGGATAAAGCGGGAGATAATGAATGAATGAATTATAGCAACATCTACACTAAAAATAATAAGACAATAATAACTGCTCATAACTACTGACTTGTGATGTTCTCATTTGTAAATTGCTTTGGATAAAAGTCTCTGCTAAATGATTAAATGTAAAATGTAATAATAATATCGAGTTCAAAACATTCTAACAGTATTGTTATTTAACAGATAGGGCAATACTCATAAATTATTTGAGATTTCTTTTAGGTGTTATGCTGCTTAATTAATTTAATAGTCGTAACTTTGATGCATTCAGTGATTTAAAAAGCCATTATTATATATGTATGATGTAGTTTTTTACATTATATCTGATTTGTTACATTTAACATGGTTTTAATTGATGGATATTTTGTTCCAGGATGCCAAATACAAAGAAAAAATATTTTGATGCAAATGTTATAAAAGTAAACATAGCACCAAGTCAAATGTATGAGTCCCACTTCCTCATATGTAAACAAATGACTATTGTCTGTTTTAGTTCCTGCAGTAAGTAATATAGAAGTTACAGAACGGAGAACTGAGTTCACTTTATAATATGTTTCTGGAATTTTGTTCAGATTCACATGAGAGTGGGCTGTTTTCCTTTTTTTATTAGCAAAACATTGTTATTGTTATATAATTCTTTATTTATTTTTTATTACCCTGTTACTATACATTTTATATAATTATGAAGTAGTCACAAAATCAGCTATATTTCACCCATTCAAAAATAGTTTTACACAAAGTAAAAAATCTATTGTTCAGAAATTATTACAAACTACAATCTTATGGATTACTTCACAACAACACTACTATCAACATGCCTGAATACAAGTCATTAAAACCTTATTTTACTGCAATGTCAGGATGTAACAGGTGCCTAGGGCATATCCTTATTATTTTAGGTTAATTAACTTGTGTGTAAGTGTGACAGAGCAGGGAAAAAAGCTGTGAATTGGTTCTTTAAAATGTTTGCATGTTTGTTCTTTATGTCAGGGTTGGGAGTGCTAGGCTAATCCCCCCTGTTTGCTAAAGTCGGTTTTGTCCGTTCGGGGTTCCCATAGGTAGGGTCCCTCCCCGTGAGCTGGGATTGGGTCCTACCTAGTCACATGCGGCCTGGTGACGTGACTCCGGCAACAACGGCGTCGCATTGGCATGTCTTTTCGGTTCGGGTTTTTGCGTTTGATTTATTAAACACTTCACTGCTGCTTACCTGGTCACCTGCCTCGCTCTTTATCACCGCGTGCATCTCACCCCGGCATAGCACCGCACAGCGCAGCCTTTGGACGGACTGCGCCCCCATTTGTAACAGAATGCTGCCCTCCCCCTATCGAAGTCCAGGAGTCCTCGTCCGGGTAAGCGCCTCATATTTTTTTAGTTGTTGTTCCCCGCTGCCGCGCATCCCGTTTTTCGGTCAGCTAGCCCCGCCATTAGCCGATTCTCCGGCTGCAGCATTAGCTGCTTAACATCGGCGCTAGCCCCGCCAGTAAATCTTTTATCCACCCTCCTCGTGGGCATACACGATGAGGGTTATCGATAGCGTCCCAGAGTATGGGGAGATCGTGTTCCCTCTCTCAGTTCCGTGTAATCTCCCGGCACCTTGCGACGGAGTGGCTTTGAAGCCACTCCCGTACATCATCGGCAGTCGCAAGGTGTTCAAATACGTGACCAGTCGGGAGCTATCGGACAGGGAGAGGGTGCAGTTCTAACTCTCCAGACTTCTGGGACCTGGGCGGAGGTGGCCGAGGGCTTAGTGGCCACCGGGGATGTCTGCCTTTCCTCTGCCAGTCGGTTCGAGGCAGCCTTCCTAGTTAGGTTCGCGCCCCGGGTTCGGATGCTCGCGCCATCAGCGAGCACCTGGGCACTGTCAACAGACAGCTTCGCAGCTTGCGGATCGGGAATCCGTCCCTCGAGCCGCCGCGCACCG
>JAFMOC010001172.1:0-37286 GCA_019802505.1 Corydoras sp. C115 | reverse complement strand
CGCTGCGATCATAAATTGCCCCGTGAGCGGCTGCGCTTTGAGGGCAATCAGCTGTGTGCCCGCGCGCTGCGATCAGAAATTGCCCTGTGAGCTGTTGCATTCTGCGGGCAATTAGCTATGTGCCCGCGCGCTGCGATCAGAAATTGCCCTGTGAGCGGCTACGCTTTGAGGGCAATCAGCTGTGTGCCAGAGCGCTGCGATCAGAAATTGCCCCGTGAGCGGCTGCGCTTTGAGGGCAATCAGCTGTGTGCCCGCGTGCTGCGATCAGAAATTGCCCCGTGAGCGGCTGCAGACTGAGGGCAATCAGCTGTGTGCCAGCGCGCTGCGATCAGAAATTGCCCCGTGAGCGGCTGCGCTTTGAGGGCAATCAGCTGTGTGCCCGCGTGCTGCGATCAGAAATTGCCCCGTGAGCGGCTGCGCTTTGAGGGCAATCAGCTGTGTGCCAGCGCGCTGCGATCAGAAATTGCCCCGTGAGCGGCTACGCTTTGAGGGCAATCAGCTGTGTGCCCGCGTGCTGCGATCAGAAATTGCCCCGTGAGCGGCTGCGCTCTGCGGGCAATCAGCTGTGTGCCCGCGCGCTGCGATCAGAAATTGCCCCGTGAGCGGCTGCGCTTTGAGGGCAATCAGCTGTGTGCCCGCGCGCTGCGATCAGAAATTGCCCCGTGAGCGGCTGCGCTTTGAGGGCAATCAGCTGTGTGCCCGCGCGCTGCGATCAGAAATTGCCCCGTGAGCGGCTTCGCTTTGAGGGCAATCAGCGGTGTGCCCGCGCGCTGCGATCAGAAATTGCCCCGTGAGCGGCTGCGCTTTGAGGGCAATCAGCTGTGTGCCCGCGTGCTGCGATCAGAAATTGCCCCGTGAGCGGCTGCGCTTTGAGGGCAATCAGCTGTGTGCCAGAGCGCTGCGATCAGAAATTGCCCCGTGAGCGGCTGCGCTCTGCGGGCAATCAGCTGTGTGCCAGAGCGCTGCGATCAGAAATTGCCCCGTGAGCGGCTGCGCTTTGAGGGCAATCAGTTGTGTTCCAGCGCGCTGCGATCAGAAATTGCCCCGTGAGCGGCTGCGCTTTGAGGGCAATCAGCTATGTGCCCGCACGCTGCGACGTCAGCATGACGCTCGGGGATCAGAAATTGCCCCGTAAGCGGCTACGCTCTGCGGGCAATGACGCTCGGCGATGAGAAATTGCCCCGTGAGCGGCTGCGCTTTGAGGGCAATCAGCGCTTTGAGGGCAATCAGCTGTGTGCCCGCGCTGCGATCAGAAATTGCCCCGTGAGCGGCTGCGCTTTGAGGGCAATCAGCCCTGTGTGCCAGAGCGCTGCGATCAGAAATTGCCCCGTGAGCGGCTGCGCTCTGCGGGCAATCAGCTGTGTGCCCGCGCGCTGTGATCAGAAATTGCCCCGTGAGCGGCTGCGCTTTGAGGGCAATCAGCTGTGTGCCAGCGCGCTGCGATCAGAAATTGCCCCGTGAGCGGCTGCGCTTTGAGGGCAATCAGCTGTGTGCCCGCGCGCTGCGATCAGAAATTGCCCCGTGAGCGGCTGCGCTTTGAGGGCAATCAGCTGTGTGCCCGCGCGCTGCGATCAGAAATTGCCCCGTGAGCGGCTGCGCTTTGAGGGCAATCAGCTGTGTGCCCGCGCGCTGTGACGCCAGCATGACGCTCGGCAATCAGAAGTTGCCCCGTGAGCTGTTGCAGTCTGCGGGCAATTAGCTGTGTGCCCGCGCGCTGCGATCAGAAATTGCCCCGTGAGCGGCTGCGCTTTGAGGGCAATCAGCTGTGTGCCCGCGCGCTGCGATCAGAAATTGCCCCGTGAGCGGCTGCGCTTTGAGGGCAATCAGCTGTGTGCCCGCGCGCTGCGATCAGAAATTGCCCCGTGAGCTGCTGCGTTTTGAGGGCAATCAGCTGTGTGCCCGCGCGCTGCGACGCCAGCATGACGCTCGGCGATCAGAAATTGCCCCGTGAGCGGCTGCGCTTTACCGGAGTCAAGTGATCCGTGGTTTAGCGATTCACGGTGAAGTCATCCGCACTTTAAATATAACTGCTCCTATATACTCAGTATTACGGTAGTTCACAGAACGCTGTAAATTAGACTTGTTTAAAGGACTTTAACCCTTATATTTAGGGTGTATATATATATTTAACCCTTGTATATACAGTTGTGATCAAATTTATTCAACCCCCACTGAAATAAAGTGTTTTGGCCAGTTTGACATTGATTTGGATCATTTCAGTCATCTTATTTACAATTATATCAAAGAGGCACTTATAAATTAGACAAATATAACATAATATTTATGATGGAATAACCACAAATGTCTTAACTGTGCTCACATCATTATCAGTTTTATTCAACCCCCTAGTGACATTATTTTTCAGTACTTAGTACAACATCCTTTTCCAGTTATGACAGCTTTCAAGCGTGAAGCATAGCTTGACACAAGTGTCTTGCAGCGACCTATGGGTATCTTAGCCCATTCTTCATGGGCAAAAGCCTCCAGTTCAGTCACATTCTTAGGCTTGCGCACTGCAACTGCCTTCTTTAGGTCCCACCAGAGGTTCTCAATTGGATTTAAGTCTGGTGATTGCGATGGCCACTCTAGAATGTTCCAGCCTTTCGTGTTCAACCATGCTCTAGTGGACTTGGATGTGTGCTTCGGATCATTGTCCTGTTGGAAGGTCCAACGTCTCCCAAGCCGCAGGTTTGTGACTGACTCCATCACATTTTCCTCCAAGATCTCCTGGTACTGAAGGGAATTCATGGTCCCTGCACACGTTGAAGCTTTCCTGTACCATTAGAAGCAAAACAGCCCCAAAGCATAATTGACCCCCCGCCATGCTTCACAGTAGGCAAGGTGTTCTTTTGTTCATAAGCCTGGTTCTTCCTCCTCCAAACATAGCGCTGGTCCATTGTCCCAAACAGTTCTAATTTAGTTTCATCTGACCACAGTACACTGTCCCAAAACCTTTGTGGCTTGTCCACATGACTTTTGGCATACTGCAGTCGACTTTTCTTGTTCTTTGGAGTCAGCAAGGGGGTGCGCCTGGGAGTTCTGGCATGGAGGTCTTCTTTATGCAGTGCGCGCCTTATTGCCTGAGCTGAAACTTCAGTGCCCACATCTGACAGGTCTTTTTTCAGTTCCTTAGCAGTCACGCGGGGATTTTTCTCCACATTACGCTTCAGGTAGCGCACAGCAGTCGCGGTCAGGATCTTCTTTCTGCCACGACCAGGTAACGTTTCCACTGTGCCCTTTAACTTGAACTTGCGAATGATACTTCCGATAGTGTCTCTTGGAATATTTAACAACTTCGCAATCTTTTTATATCCATTGCCATTCTTGTGAAGAGCAATAACCTCTTCTCTTGTCTTCTGGGACCATTCTCTTGCCTTCACCATGCTTGTAAACACACCAGTAGATGTCTAGAAGGAGCTGAGTATCACAGTCCTTTTAAATCTGCCTAATTGGTGCTTATCATGCTTGATTGCTGCTCGTTGACATCCACAGGTGTTTTCAATACCTGATTGAAAACACTGGAATGAACCTCTGTTCTTATGAGTGGTAGTTGTAAAGGGGTTGAATAATTGTGTCAATGAAGAAATCACAAAAAGGCCATTTAATACTTTATGACAAAAACAATTGATGCTATCTTAGTTGCATTTAGTTCTTTAACAAGTCCTTGTAAGATTTCATTATGAACACAATTACAAATGTGCACTGAATTCCATAAAACCCTTCACAGCATTGGGGGTTGAATAAATTTGACACTGATTGAATATCAATTTCTCAAAAATTTCCCATAATGCCTAAACCATTTCACTTCCACATAATAGGTTGGGGTCTTCTCCATCAAAACTGTCAGTTTCAGAGGATTTCACTGCACCAATTTTAAATAAAGTCATGTTGCAGTTACACTGTCTTTAGGCGAATTATACATATATGGAATACACTGATTGAATATCAATTTCTCAAAAATTTCCCATAATGCCTATAATATTATATATACTATATACATAATAGGTTGGGGTTATCTCTTCAAAACTGTCTTTCAGAGGATTTCACTGCACCATTTTAAATAAAGTCATGTTGCAGTTACTGTCTATAGGCGATATTATACATATATGGAATACACTGATTGAATATCAATTTCTCAAAAATTTCCCATAATGCCTAAACCATTGTCACTACCCCATAATACGCGTTGGGGTCTAATCACCAATTCCTTATAAATACCAGTACACGAGGTTTCACTGCACCAAGTTTTCTCGTGCCATGCATGTCTGCAGTTGACACTGTCTTTAGGCGTCCACGTTTTGTTTAGCCCTGATTACCTCGTCTCGTGTATTGACTGTCTATGTGCTGTTCGCCTCGCCTAGTGCACTTCGTTCCGGTACCCTGTTTGTTTGTATCTCTCCAAGAACTCATCAACCTCGCCATCCGTATGGACGGACGTATGAGTCGGCGTTACCATGAATGCCAAGTCCGCACCACCGCTTCGTCCCGTGCATCTCCGACACCGTCAAGGGACTTCCCCCAGCCCGAACAGTCGGAGGGGGTCGAATCGATGCAGCTGGGACGTGCCGCTCTGGCCCCTGAAGTCCGGAACCGTCGCAAGGACCAGGGTCTCTGCTTCTATTGTGGTGGAGGGGACCACCAGCTACGTGACTGCAAGGTGCGCCCTAAGAGACCAGACGCGGCAGTTGGGCTTGGGGTGTTGTCGAGTCCCCCACTACAACACCAGGCACAGCGACTCAACGTACCGGCGGTACTCACCATCCAGGAGAAACAGGTGACCGTAAACGTGCTATTAGATTCTGGGGCAGAGGAGAATCTGGGCATAGACGTGGGGTTTGCTAAGCACTGTGGGTCTGTCTGTTTCTCCCCTAGCGAAAGTCTCCACACCCTGGCGCTGGATGTCTAGACGGTTGGGCCCCCATCACCCACCGCACCTCACCTACGCGGCTGACGTTGGAGGGCAACCACCAAGAGTCTAGGGTCTGGGCTTTGCGGTGTTCCAGTCTCCCGAGGCCCCCGTCATCCTGGGATACCCCTGGCTCCGTAAGCATAATCCCCACATAGACTGGGTCTGCGGCCGCACTGACCTGGGGAAAGGATGCCACTCGTCTTGTCTGCTCGGGCCGCCGCCCCCTGCAACCCTCTGGTCTCAACCAGTCCCGGGTCCTGTGGAAAGTCTCCTCGGTGCCTACGGAGTACCATGACCTTGGGGAGGTCTTCAGTAAGGACAAGGCAAAGTGCCAGGGTCCCGCCTCACAGGGTCTACGGTCTGCGCCATTGACCTCCTGCCTGGGGCTCCTCTTCCGTCCAGCCAAAGTGTCCGGGTCTGGGCAACCCGTGTCTATCCCGCCCGGAGAGGGAGGCTATGGGCAGAGGTACGTGTCGGAGTGTCTCGCCAAGGACTGATTCAACCCTCGACCTCCCCCGTAGGGGCCGGGTTCTTCTTTGTCGCCAAAGTGTCTACGGCACCCTACGTCCCTGCATAGACTACTGGGGACTAAATGCCATCACGGTCCCCTACAAATACCCTCTGCCTTTAACATCATCCGTATTTGAGTCTTTGCAGGGAGCGACCATCTTCACCAAGCTGGACCTGCGGAAAGTGTAGCAATCTCGTCCGTATAAGGAAGGGGGACGAATGGAAGACGGCGTTCAAAGTGTCCCCAGCGGCCAACGAATACCGCGTGGTCCCCTTCGGCCTCAAGAACGCCCCGGCCGTGTTAGGGTCTGGTCCTTCTGGGCAAATGTGTGTAGGTCTGGGCTTCCTGGACAGATTCGTCTTCGTTTAGGGTCTGGACGACATCCTGAGGGTCTGGGCCAAGTGTCACCCGGCGTCTGGGCAAAGTTGTCCTGAACCGCTTGGGCAGAACCGCCTATTCGCGAAAGCTGAAAAGTGCAGTTTCCACCAAGTGCTCAGTGCCTTCCTGGGTTCAGGGTCTCACCGGGCAAGTGTCTAGCGACCGGGCCCGAGAAGGTGAGGGCCATCGCCGACTGGCCAACCCCTTCTTCAAGGACTGGCTACAGCGCTTCCTGGGGTTCGCCAACTTCTATAGGCGGTTCAAGTGGCAACTACAGCAGCATCACAAGCCCCTACCGCTCTCACCTCCTCTAGACTAAGGTGAAATTTCATTGGACCCAGGAGGCCCAAGACGCCATGGACATCCTGGAACCGGTGTCACCACGGGCCCCATCCTAATCCAACCGGACCCGTCCAAGCAGTTTATTGTGGGCAAGGTCGAGCGTCGGGCCAAGTGTCTAGGAGTCCGGGCCGTGTCTCCCAGAAGTCGGGGAAGGTAGGCTTCACCCATGTGCTTTCTTCTCCAGGAAGCTGACTAGCAGTCCGGGAAGTGTCTGACGTGGGGCCAATCGTGAGCTTTTGGCGGTGAAGCTCGCGTGTCTAGGAATCCGGCGACACTGGCTGGAGGGGGCAGCCCAGTGTTCGTAGGTTTGGGCCGACCACAAGAACTTGGGCCTACATTCAGTCGGCCAAGCGCCTGAAGTCCCGGCCAGTGTCTAGGTCCGGGCCTTGTTCTTTGGTCGGTTCCACTTCATCATGTCCTAGAGTCCCGGCAAGTGTCTAGAAACGCCAAGCCCGACGTCTAGTCACGCCTCTTCGCCGACGTGTAAGGTCCGGGCCAAGGAACCCCGGGCACTGACACTATTCTCCCCCCAAGTGTCGTTGCAGGGGTATCTTGGGAGGTCCGTCGCATCATCGAGCGCGAGCTAGCGAAGGATCCGGACCCTGGGCTGGGGCCCCCCAACCGTGTCTAGACCTTCGTGCCCTCAGCTGCCCGCGTCGCAGTGCTCAAGTGGGGGCATGAGTCTCGCTGGGCCTGCCACCCTGGGGTAGTCCGCACGGAGGAACTAGATCCGGCGCCAGTGTCTAGGTGGCCCACCTTGGCAGCCGACGTCCGACAGTCGTCGTCGCCGCGTGTACCATCTGCGCACGGAACAAGGCGTCACATCAGCCCTCCGCCGGACTGCTTCAGCCGCTCTCCATACCTGGGCGCCCCTGGTCACACATCGCTCTGGACTTCATAACCGGCTTACCCAACTCCAGAGGTAAGACGGTTATACTCACCATTGTAGACCGTTTTTCCAAGTCTGTCCGTCTGATTGCTCTGGCCAAGCTTCCCTCTGCCCTTGAGACTGCAAGGATTTGTTTCGAGCAGGTTTTCAGAATATCTGGCATCCCCATGGACATTGTCTCAGACCGGGGACCCCAGTTCATTTCCCAGGTGTGGAGAGCGTTCCACAAATTCTTCGGGACCGCTGTGTCGCTGACGTCGGGAGGTCACCCTCAAGCCAATGGGCAAGCTGAGAGGGCTAACCAGGTGGTGGAGACCGCCCTGCGCTGCATGTCCGCCCAACACCCGGAGCGCTGGAGCGAGAACCTGGCGTGGGCCGAATACGCTATCAACACCGCGCGTAGCTCCGCCACGGGGAAATCGCCGTTTGAGGTAGCACTGGGCTACCAACCCCCCCTGTTTCCCGAGGACCAGAGCGAGACCTGCGTGCCTTCGGTAAACCTGCACATCCGCCGCTGCCACCGCACCTGGAAAAACACGCTAATAGCACTCCGTCAAGCCCAGTCTACCTACACCGCCGCGGCCAATAAGAGGCGCCGCCTGGCCCCCAGTTACAAGGTGGGGCAACTCGTGTGGCTGTCCAGCAAAAACATTCCCCTCAGGACCGACTCCCGGAAACTTTGTCCCCGTTACATCGGCCCCTTCCCCATCTCCCGCATCATCAACCCTACTGCCGTCCGTCTTCAGCTCCCACGATCGATGCGCATCCACCCCACATTCCACGTTTCCCATGTCAAGCCCGTCGTGCACTCCCCGCTCAACCCCCCACCCCGCCAAGCCCCAGCGCCCCGCCTGATTGATGGACAGCCCGCCTACACGGTCCACCGACTGCTGGACTCCCGACGCCGTGGCCGGGGAATCCAGTTCCTAGTGGACTGGAAGGGGTACGGCCCGGAGGAGCGCTCCTGGGTTCCCCGGGCGGCCATCCTGGACCCCTCCCTCATTGACGATTTCCACCGCCGCTTCCCGGACAAGCCATTTAGGGCGCCGGGAGGCACCCGTTGAGGGGGGGGGTAATGTCATGGTTTGTGTTGTCACGTGGTGTTTTGTGTCACGCCCCCGTAATCACGCGCACCTGGGATTAATCACCAATTCCTTATAAATACCCTACACGCGCGTCACTCACCGCCAGTTTGTCTCGTGCCATGCCATTGTCTGCCTTGACACTACTAGCCGTCCACGTTTTGTTTAGCCCTGATTACCTCGTCTCGTGTATTGACTGTCTATGTGCTGTTCGCCTCGCCTAGTGCACTTCGTTCCGGTACCCTGTTTGTTTGTATTACTCCCGTTGACGTCATCACTCCTCGCCTCAAGTGTCTCCTCGTCCTGTGCAAAGTGTGTTTGTCTGGGCAAAGTGTTTGGGTCTTAATAAACTCCACTGTTGACTGTACCTGCGTCTCAGCTCGTTGTCTCCGAGTAGGGATCCGCCTCGCTAGGGTCTGTGAGCACCAGTGTCTATATCTGGGCAAAGTGTCTAATGGTAAACAATAGTGTCTAGGGTCTGGGCAAAGTGTCAGTTTCTGGGGATTCTGGGCAAAGTGTCTAGGGTCTGGGCAAATGTCTAGTCATGGCAAAGTGTACAATCTTTAGGCGAATTATACATCTGGGCAAAGTGTCACTGATTGGGCAAAGTGTCAATTTCTGGGCAAAAATTTCCCATAATGCCTAAACCATTTCACTTCCACATAATAGGTTGGGGTCTTCTCCATCAAAAAAACTGTCAGTTTCAGAGGATTTCACTGCACCAATTTTAAATAAAGTCATGTTGCAGTTACACTGTCTTTAGGCGAATTATACATATATGGAATACACTGAAGTGTCTAGGGTCTGGGCTAAGTGTCTAGGGTCTGGGCTAAGTGTCTAGGGTCTGGGCTAAGTGTCTAGGGTCTGGGCTAAGTGTCTAGGGTCTGGGCTAAGTGTCTAGGGTCTGGGCTAAGTGTCTAGGGTCTGGGCTAAGTGTCTAGGGTCTGGTCTGGGCAAAGTGTCTAGGGTCTGGGCAAAAGTGTCTAGGGGTCTGGGCAAAGGGTCTGGGTCTGGGCTAAGTGTCTAGGGTCTGGGCTAAGTGTCTAGGGTCTGGGCAAAGTGTCTAGGGTGGGCTGGGGGCTAAGTGTCTAGGGTCTGGGCAAGTGTGTAGGGTCTGGGCAAAGTGTGTAGGGTCTGGGCAAAGTGTCTGGGCAAAGTGGTCTGGGCAAAGTGTCTAGGGTCTGGGCAAAGTGTGTAGGTCTGGGGCAAAGTGTGTAGGGTCTGGGCAAAGTGTGTAGGGTCTGGGCAAAGTGTGTCTAGGGTCTGGGCAAAGTGTGCAAAGTGTGTAGGGTGTCTGGGGTCTGGGCAAAGTGTGTAGGGTCTGGGCAAAGTGTGTAGGGTCTGGGCAAAGTGTCCAGGGTCTGGGCAAAGTGTGTGGGGTCTGGGCAAAGTGTGTGGGGTCTGGGCAAAGTGTGTGGGGTCTGGGCAAAGTGAGTGGGGTCTGGGCAAAGTGAGTGGGGTCTGGGCAAAGTGAGTGGGGTCTGGGCAAAGTGAGTGGGGTCTGGGCAAAGTGGGGTCTGGGCAAAGTGAGGGGGTGGGCAAAGTGAGTGGGGTCTGGGCAAAGTGAAAGTGGGGTCTGGGCAAAGTGAGTGGGGTCTGGGCAAGTGGGGGGTGGGCAAAGTGAGTGGGGTCTGGGCAAAGTGAGTGGGGTCTGGGCAAAGTGAGTGGGGTGAGTGGGGTGGGCAAAGTGAGATGGGGTCTGGGCAAAGTGGGGTGAGTGGGGCAAAAGTGAGTGGGGTCTGGGCAAAGTGAGTGGGGTCTGGGCAAAGTGAGTGGGGTCTGGGCAAAGTGAGTGGGGTCTGGGCAAAGTGAGTGGGGTCTGGGCAAAGTGAGTGGGGTCTGGGCAAAGTGAGTGGGGTCTGGGCTAAGTGTTAAGGGTCGGGGCAAAGTGTGTAGGGTCTGGGCAAATTGTATTCGGTCTGGGCAAATTGTATTCGGTCTGGGCTAAATGTCAAGGGTCTGGGCTAAGTGTTTAGAGTCGGGGCAAAGTGTGTAAGGTCTGGGCAAAGTGTGTAGGGTCTGTGCTAAGTGTGTAGTCTCTGTGCTAACTGTTTAGAGTCGGGGCAAAGTGTCTGTCAAGTTGTTTTATTTTTCTCAGTTCCCGCTCAAACTTTAAAAGAGATTAGTCATTTGAGAAACGCAAGGAAACAACTCAGATCTCCATTTGTTGCTGTTTATTAAGGTTTCAAGTGTTTGTTAATCAACTGATCAGTAGACAGCAAGTAAATAATGAAGTTTTAAGGTGAATCAGCTTTGATCAGTTTAGATCAGGTTATTAACCTTTAAGACAGATAATAAAACAGCATTACCTATAACAATTTGCACAACAACCATCACACTCATTACTACATCATTATGGTTAGTTAAGCAAACAAATATTAAATCTACACAAGATCAGTATCATATCACATTTTCAGTCAAACAAACAACTTCTACACAAACAATATAAAGTGTGTCATTGTTTCATGTCCATCCTCCTACCAGTTGCGTCTTGACTGTGAACTGAGAAGTAATCACTGTTTAAGCTGTTTGCTAAAACCTTCCTGCACATCTTCATTGCCAAACCTTTCCAGTGTAAATCTGCAGGTAAAATAGCTGCCGCAGGTATTTCTCTTCTTCTCTAGTTCTACTCTCTAATCGTCCATCTGCCCCCTGCAGGTCTGGAGTTTTTTTTTTTTTTTTTTTTTTTTTTTACATTGGTTGTATTTAAAGTTGACGCAACAGTGTCTAGGGTCTAAGGTGTGTATGGCGATGCCAGCGTGTTGCTCCACACAATCAGTGGTCCGATCAATGTGCCACCCAGCAATCCGCGATGTGTGCCGCAGCTGCGACGCCAGCACGACGCTCGGAGCGATCAGAAATTGCCCCGTGAGCTGCTGCGCTTTGCGGGCAATCAGCTGTGTGCCAGCGCGCTGCGATCAGAAATTGCCCCGTGAGCGGCTGCGCTATGCGGGCAATCAGCTGTGTGCCAGCGCGCGACGCCAGCATGACGCTGGGAGCGATCAGAAATTGCCCCGTGAGCTGCTGCGCTCTGCGGGCAATCAGCTGTGTGCCAGCGCGCTGCGATCAGAAATTGCCCCGTGAGCGGCTGCGCTTGCGGGCAATCAGCTGTGTGCCAGCGCGCGCTGCGCAGCATGCGCTGCGATCAGAAATTGCCCCGTGAGCGGCTGCGCTTTGCGGGCAAATCAGCTGTGTGCCAGCGCTGCGAGGGCAATCAGCTGCGCTGCCCAGCGATCAGATCAGAAATTGCCCCGTGAGCGGCTGCTGCGCTTTGAGGGCAATCAGCTGTGTGCCCGCGCGCTGCGATCAGAAATTGCCCCGTGAGCGGCTGCGCTTTGAGGGCAATCAGCTGTGTGCCCGCGCTGCTGCGCGATCAGAAAAATTGCCCCGTGAGCGGCTGCGCTTTGAGGGCAATCAGCTGTGTGCCAGCGCGCTGCGATCAGAAATTGCCCCGTGAGCGGCTGCGCTTTGAGGGCAATCAGCTGTGTGCCCGCGCGCTGCGATCAGAAATCAGAAATTGCCCCGTGAGCGGCTGCGCTTTGAGGGCAATCAGCTGTGTGCCCGCGCGCTGCGATCAGAAATTGCCCCGTGAGCGGCTGCGCTTTGAGGGCAATCAGCTGTGTGCCAATCAGCTGTGCGCTGCGCAGCGATCAGAAATTGCCCCGTGAGCGGCTGCGCTTTGAGGGCAATCAGCTGTGTGCCAGCGCTGCGCGCCAAAATTGCCCCGTGAGCTGCGCTTTGAGGGCAATCAGCTGTGTGCCCGCGCGCTGCGATCAGAAATTGCCCCGTGAGCGGCTGCGCTTTTTGAGGGCAATCAGCTGTGTGCCCGCGCGCTGCGATCAGAAATTGCCCCGTGAGCGGCTGCGCTTTGAGGCGATCAGCGCTGCGAAGAAATGCCCCGTGAGCGGCTGCGCTTTGAGGGCAATCAGCTGTGTGCCCGCGCGCGCTGCGATCAGCATGCCCCGTGAGCGATCAGAAATTGCCCCGTGAGCGGCTGCGCTTTGAGGGCAATCAGCTGTGTGCCCGCGCGCTGCGATCAGAAATTGCCCCGTGAGCGGCTGCGCTTTGAGGGCAATCAGCTGTGTGCCCGCGCGCTGCGATCAGAAATTGCCCCGTGAGCGGCTGCGCTTTGAGGGCAATCAGCTGTGTGCCCGCGCGCGATCGATCAGAAATTGCCCCGTGAGCGGCGGCGCTGCGGGCAATCAGCTGTGTGCCCGCGAATCAGCTGCCCCGTGAGCGGCTGCGCTTTGAGGGCAATCAGCTGTGTGCCCGCGCGCTGCGATCAGAAATTGCCCCGTGAGCGGCTGCGCTTTGAGGGCAATCAGCTGTGTGCCCGCGCGCTGCGATCAGAAATTGCCCCGTGAGCGGCTGCGCTTTGAGGCAATCAGCTGTGTGCCCGCGCGCTGCGATCAGAAATTGCCCCGTGAGCGGCTGCGCTTTGAGGGCAATCAGCTGTGTGCCCGCGCGCTGCGATCAGAAATTGCCCCCCGTGAGCGGCTGCGCTTTGAGGGCAATCAGCTGTGTGCCCGCGCGCTGCGATCAGAAATTGCCCCGTGAGCGGCTGCGCTTTGAGGGCAATCAGCTGTGTGCCAGCGCGCTGCGATCAGAAATTGCCCCGTGAGCGGCTGCGCTTTGAGGGCAATCAGCTGTGTGCCCGCGCGCTGCGATCAGAAATTGCCCCGTGCGCTGCGCTTTGAGGGCAATCAGCTGTGTGCCCGCGCGCGCGATCAGAAATTGCCCCGTGAGCGGCTGCGCTTTGAGGGCAATCAGCTGTGTGCCCGCGCGCTGCGATCAGAAATTGCCCCGTGAGCGGCTGCGCTTTGAGGGCAATCAGCTGTGTGCCCGCGCGCGCAGCAAAATTGCCCCGTGAGCGGCTGCTTTGAGGGCAATCAGCTGTGTGCCCGCGCGCTGCGATCAGAAATTGCCCCGTGAGCGGCTGCGCTTTGAGGGCAATCAGCTGTGTGCCAGCGCGCTGCGATCAGAAATTGCCCCGTGAGCGGCTGCGCTTTGAGGGCAATCAGCTGTGTGCCCGCGCGCTGCGATCAGAAATTGCCCCGTGAGCGGCTGCGCTTTGAGGGCAATCAGCTGTGTGCCCGCGCGCTGCGATCAGAAATTGCCCCGTGAGCGGCTGCGCTTTGAGGGCAATCAGCTGTGTGCCCGCGCGCGCTGCGATCAGAAATTGCCCCGTGAGCGGCTGCGCTTTGAGGGCAATCAGCTGTGTGCCCGCGCGCTGCGATCAGAAATTGCCCCGTGAGCGGCTGCGCTTTGAGGGCAATCAGCTGTGTGCCCGCGCGCTGCGATCAGAAATTGCCCCGTGAGCGGCTGCGCTTTGAGGGCAATCAGCTGTGTGCCCGCGCGCTGCGATCAGAAATCAGAAATGCCCCGTGAGCGGCTGCGCTTTGAGGGCAATCAGCTGTGTGCCCGCGCGCTGCGATCAGAAATTGCCCCGTGAGCGGCTGCGCTTTGAGGGCAATCAGCTGTGTGCCCGCGCGCTGCGATCAGAATTGCCCCGTGAGCGCGCGCGCTGAGGGCAATCAGCTGTGTGCCAGCGCGCTGCGATCAGAAATTGCCCCGTGAGCGGCTGCGCTTTGAGGGCAATCAGCTGTGTGCCCGCGCGCTGCGATCAGAAATTGCCCCGTGAGCGGCTGCGCTTTGAGGGCAATCAGCTGTGTGCCCGCGCGCTGCGATCAGAAATTGCCCCGTGAGCGGCTGCGCTTTGAGGGCAATCAGCTGTGTGCCCGCGCTGCGATCAGAAATTGCCCCGTGAGCGGCTGCGCTTGAGGGCAATCAGCTGTGTGCCCGCGCGCTGCGATCAGAAATTGCCCCGTGAGCGGCTGCGCTTTGAGGGCAATCAGCTGTGTGCCAGCGCGCTGCGATCAGAAATTGCCCCGTGAGCGGCTGCGCTTTGAGGGCAATCAGCTGTGTGCCCGCGCGCTGCGATCAGAAAATTGCCCCGTGAGCGGCTGCGCTTTGAGGGCAATCAGCTGTGTGCCCGCGCGCTGCGATCAGAAATTGCCCCGTGAGCGGCTGCGCTTTGAGGGCAATCAGCTGTGTGCCCGCGCGCTGCGATCAGAAATTGCCCCGTGAGCGGCTGCGCTTTGAGGGCAATCAGCTGTGTGCCCGCGCGCTGCGATCAGAAATTGCCCCGTGAGCGGCTGCGCTTTGAGGGCAATCAGCTGTGTGCCCGCGCGCTGCGATCAGAAATTGCCCCGTGAGCGGCTGCGCTTTGAGGGCAATCAGCTGTGTGCCCGCGCGCTGCGATCAGAAATTGCCCCGTGAGCGGCTGCGCTTTGAGGGCAATCAGCTGTGTGCCCGCGCGCTGCGATCAGAAATTGCCCCGTGAGCGGCTGCGCTTTGAGGGCAATCAGCTGTGTGCCCGCGCGCGCTGCGATCAGAAATTGCCCCGTGAGCGGCTGCGCTTTGAGGGCAATCAGCTGTGTGCCCGCGCGCTGCGATCAGAAATTGCCCCGTGAGCGGCTGCGCTTTGAGGGCAATGCTGTGTGTGCCAGCGCGCTGCGATCAGAAATTGCCCCGTGAGCGGCTGCGCTTTGAGGGCAATCAGCTGTGTGCCCGCGCGCTGCGATCAGAAATTGCCCCGTGAGCGGCTGCGCTTTGAGGGCAATCAGCTGTGTGCCCGCGCGCTGCGACGCCAGCGATCAGAAATTGCCCCGTGAGCGGCTGCGCTTTGAGGGCAATCAGTGTGCCCGCGCGCGATCAGAAATTGCCCCGTGAGCGGCTGCGCTTTGAGGGCAATCAGCTGTGTGCCCGCGCGCTGCGATCAGAAATTGCCCCGTGAGCGGCTGCGCTTTGAGGGCAATCAGCTGTGTGCCCGCGCGCTGCGATCGATCAGAAAGAAATGCCCCGTGAGCGGCTGCGCTTTGAGGGCAATCAGCTGTGTGCCCGCGCGCTGCGATCAGAAATTGCCCCGTGAGCGGCTGCGCTTTGAGGGCAATCAGCTGTGTGCCAGCGCGCTGCGATCAGAAATTGCCCCGTGAGCGGCTGCGCTTTGAGGGCAATCAGCTGTGTGCCCGCGCGCTGCGATCAGAAATTGCCCCGTGAGCGGCTGCGCTTTGAGGGCAATCAGCTGTGTGCCCGCGCGCTGCGATCAGAAATTGCCCCGTGAGCGGCTGCGCTTTGAGGGCAATCAGCTGTGTGCCCGCGCGCCAGCGCTGCGATCAGAAAGAAATTGCCCCGTGAGCGGCTGCGCTTTGAGGGCAATCAGCTGTGTGCCCGCGCGCTGCGATCAGAAATTGCCCCCCGTGAGCGGCTGCGCTTTGAGGGCAATCAGCTGTGTGCCCGCGCGCTGCGATCAGAAATTGCCCCGTGAGCGGCTGCGCTTTGAGGGCAATCAGCTGTGTGCCCGCGCGCGCGATCAGAAATTGCCCCGTGAGCGGCTGCGCTTTGAGGGCAATCAGCTGTGTGCCCGCGCGCTGCGATCAGAAATTGCCCCGTGAGCGGCTGCGCTTTGAGGGCAATCAGCTGTGTGCCAGCGCGCTGCGATCAGAAATTGCCGTGAGCGGCTGCGCTTTGAGGGCAATCAGCTGTGTGCCCGCGCGCTGCGATCAGAAATTGCCCCGTGAGCGGCTGCGCTTTGAGGGCAATCAGCTGTGTGCCCGCGCGCTGCGATCAGAAATTGCCCCGTGAGCGGCTGCGCTTTGAGGGCAATCAGCTGTGTGCCAGCGCGCTGCGATCAGAAATTGCCCCGTGAGCGGCTGCGCTTTGAGGGCAATCAGCTGTGTGCCCGCGCGCTGCGATCAGAAATTGCCCCGTGAGCGGCTGCGCTTTGAGGGCAATCAGCTGTGTGCCCGCGCGCTGCGCTGCGATCAGAAAAATTGCCCCGTGAGCGGCTGCGCTTTGAGGGCAATCAGCTGTGTGCCCGCGCGCTGCGATCAGAAAAATTGCCCCGTGAGCGGCTGCGCTTTGAGGGCAATCAGCTGTGTGCCCGCGCGCTGCGATCAGAAATTGCCCCGTGAGCGGCTGCGCTTTGAGGGCAATCAGCTGTGTGCCCGCGCGCTGCGATCAGAAAAATGCCCCGTGAGCGGTGCGCTTTGAGGGCAATCAGCTGTGTGCCCGCGCGCTGCGATCAGAAATTGCCCCGTGAGCGGCTGCGCTTTGAGGGCAATCAGCTGTGTGCCCGCGCGCTGCGATCAGAAATTGCCCCGTGAGCGGCTGCGCTTTGAGGGCAATCAGCTGTGTGCCCGCGCGCTGCGATCAGAAATTGCCCCGTGAGCGGCTGCGCTTTGAGGGCAATCAGCTGTGTGCCCGCGCGCTGCGATCAGAAATTGCCCCGTGAGCGGCTGCGCTTTGAGGGCAATCAGCTGTGTGCCCGCGCGCTGCGATCAGAAATTGCCCCGTGAGCGGCTGCGCTTTGAGGGCAATCAGCTGTGTGCCCGCGCTGCGCGATCAGAAATTTGCCCCGTGAGCGGCTGCGCTTTGAGGGCAATCAGCTGTGTGCCCGCGCGCGAGCGCTGTGCGATCAGAAATTGCCCCGTGAGCGGCTGCGCTTTGAGGGCAATCAGCTGTGTGCCCGCGCGCTGCGATCAGAAATTGCCCCGTGAGCGGCTGCGCTTTGAGGGCAATCAGCTGTGTGCCCGCGCGCTGCGATCAGAAATTGCCCCGTGAGCGGCTGCGCTTTGAGGGCAATCAGCTGTGTGCCCGCGCGCTGCGATCAGAAATTGCCCCGTGAGCGGCTGCGCTTTGAGGGCAATCAGCTGTGTGCCCGCGCGCTGCGATCAGAAATTGCCCCGTGAGCGGCTGCGCTTTGAGGGCAATCAGCTGTGTGCCAGCGCGCTGCGATTGAAAATTGCCCCGTGAGCAGCTGCGCTTTGAGGGCAATCAGCTGTGTGCCCGCGCGCTGCGATCAGAAATTGCCCCGTGAGCGGCTGCGCTTTGAGGGCAATCAGCTGTGTGCCCGCGCGCTGCGATCAGAAATTGCCCCGTGAGCGGCTGCGCTTTGAGGGCAATCAGCTGTGTGCCCGCGCGCTGCGATCAGAAATTGCCCCGTGAGCGGCTGCGCTTTGAGGGCAATCAGCTGTGTGTGCCCGCGCGCTGCGATCAGAAATTGCCCCGTGAGCGGCTGCGCTTTGAGGGCAATCAGCTGTGTGCCCGCGCGCTGCGATCAGAAATTGCCCCGTGAGCGGCTGCGCTTTGAGGGCAATCAGCTGTGTGCCAGCGCGCGCGCGCGCTGCGATCAGAAATTGCCCCGTGAGCGGCTGCGCTTTGAGGGCAATCAGCTGTGTGCCCGCGCGCGCTGCGATCAGAAATTGCCCCGTGAGCGGCTGCGCTTTGAGGGCAATCAGCTGTGTGCCCGCGCGCTGCGATCAGAAATTGCCCCGTGAGCGGCTGCGCTTTGAGGGCAATCAGCTGTGTGCCCGCGCGCTGCGATCAGAAATTGCCCCGTGAGCGGCTGCGCTTTGAGGGCAATCAGCTGTGTGCCCGCGCGCTGCGATCAGAAATTGCCCCGTGAGCGGCTGCGCTTTGAGGGCAATCAGCTGTGTGCCCGCGCGCTGCGATCAGAAATTGCCCCGTGAGCGGCTGCGCTTTGAGGGCAATCAGCTGTGTGCCCGCGCGCTGCGATCAGAAATTGCCCCGTGAGCGGCTGCGCTTTGAGGGCAATCAGCTGTGTGCCCGCGCGCTGCGATCAGAAATTGCCCCGTGAGCGGCTGCGCTTTGAGGGCAATCAGCTGTGTGCCCGCGCGCTGCGATCAGAAATTGCCCCGTGAGCGGCTGCGCTTTGAGGGCAATCAGCTGTGTGCCCGCGCGCTGCGATCAGAAAAATTGCCCCGTGAGCGGCTGCGCTTTGAGGGCAATCAGCTGTGTGCCCGCGCGCTGCGATCAGAAATTGCCCCGTGAGCGGCTGCGCTTTGAGGGCAATCAGCTGTGTGCCCGCGCGCTGCGATCAGAAATTGCCCCGTGAGCGGCTGCGCTTTGAGGGCAATCAGCTGTGTGCCCGCGCGCTGCGCTGCGATCAGAAAAATTGCCCCGTGAGCGGCTGCGCTTTGAGGGCAATCAGCTGTGTGCCCGCGCGCTGCGATCAGAAATTGCCCCGTGAGCGGCTGCGCTTTGAGGGCAATCAGCTGTGTGCCCGCGCGCTGCGATCAGAAATTGCCCCGTGAGCGGCTGCGCTTTGAGGGCAATCAGCTGTGTGCCCGCGCGCGCGATCAGAAATTGCCCCGTGAGCGGCTGCGCTTTGAGGGCAATCAGCTGTGTGCCCGCGCGCTGCGATCAGCCCCGTGAGCGCCTTTGAATCAGCTGTGTGCCAGCGCGCGCGATCAGAAATTGCCCCGTGAGCGGCTGCGCTTTGAGGGCAATCAGCTGTGTGCCCGCGCGCTGCGATCAGAAATTGCCCCGTGAGCGGCTGCGCTTTGAGGGCAATCAGCTGTGTGCCCGCGCGCTGCGATCAGAAAATTGCCCCGTGAGCGGCTGCGCTTTGAGGGCAATCAGCTGTGTGCCCGCGCGCTGCGATCAGAAATTGCCCCGTGAGCGGCTGCGCTTTGAGGGCAATCAGCTGTGTGCCCGCGCGCTGCGATCAGAAATTGCCCCGTGAGCGGCTGCGCTTTGAGGGCAATCAGCTGTGTGCCCGCGCGCTGCGCTGCGAAGAAATTGCCCCGTGAGCGGCTGCGCTTTGAGGGCAATCAGCTGTGTGCCCGCGCGCTGCGCGATCAGAAATTGCCCCGTGAGCGGCTGCGCTTTGAGGGCAATCAGCTGTGTGCCCGCGCGCTGCGATCAGAAATTGCCCCGTGAGCGGCTGCGCTTTGAGGGCAATCAGCTGTGTGCCCGCGCGCTGCGATCAGAAATTGCCCCGTGAGCGGCTGCGCTTTGAGGGCAATCAGCTGTGTGCCCGCGCTGCGATCAGAAATTGCCCCGTGAGCGGCTGCGCTTTGAGGGCAATCAGCTGTGTGCCCGCGCGCTGCGATCAGAAATTGCCCCGTGAGCGGCTGCGCTTTGAGGGCAATCAGCTGTGTGCCCGCGCGCTGCGATCAGAAATTGCCCCGTGAGCGGCTGCGCTTTGAGGGCAATCAGCTGTGTGCCCGCGCGCTGCGATCAGCCCCGTGAGCGGCTGCGCTTTGAGGGCAATCAGCTGTGTGCCCGATCAGAAAATGCCCCGTGAGCGGCTGCGCTTTGAGGGCAATCAGCTGTGTGCCCGCGCGCTGCTGCGATCAGAAATTGCCCCGTGAGCGGCTGCGCTTTGAGGGCAATCAGCTGTGTGCCCGCGCGCTGCGATCAGAAATTGCCCCGTGAGCGGCTGCGCTTTGAGGGCAATCAGCTGTGTGCCCGCGCGCTGCGATCAGAAATTGCCCCGTGAGCGGCTGCGCTTTGAGGGCAATCAGCTGTGTGCCCGCGCGCGCTGCGATCAGAAATTGCCCCGTGAGCGGCTGCGCTTTGAGGGCAATCAGCTGTGTGCCCGCGCGCTGCGATCAGAAATTGCCCCGTGAGCGGCTGCGCTTTGAGGGCAATCAGCTGTGTGCCCGCGCGCTGCGATCAGAAAATTGCCCCGTGAGCGGCTGCGCTTTGAGGGCAATCAGCTGTGTGCCCGCGCGCTGCGATCAGAAATTTGCCCCGTGAGCGGCTGCGCTTTGAGGGCAATCAGCTGTGTGCCCGCGCGCTGCGATCAGAAAAATTGCCCCGTGAGCGGCTGCGCTTTGAGGGCAATCAGCTGTGTGCCCGCGCTGCGATCAGAAATTGCCCCGTGAGCGGCTGCGCTTTGAGGGCAATCAGCTGTGTGCCCGCGCGCGCTGCGATCAGAAATTGCCCCGTGAGCGGCTGCGCTTTGAGGGCAATCAGCTGTGTGCCCGCGCGCTGCGATCAGAAATTGCCCCGTGAGCGGCTGCGCTTTGAGGGCAATCAGCTGTGTGCCCGCGCGCGCGATCAGAAAAATGCCCCGTGAGCGGCTGCGCTTTGAGGGCAATCAGCTGTGTGCCAGCGCGCTGCGATCAGAAATTGCCCCGTGAGCGGCTGCGCTTTGAGGGCAATCAGCTGTGTGCCCGCGCGCTGCGATCATCAGAAATTGCCCCGTGAGCGGCTGCGCTTTGAGGGCAATCAGCTGTGTGCCCGCGCGCTGCGATCAGAAATTGCCCCGTGAGCGGCTGCGCTTTGAGGGCAATCAGCTGTGTGCCAGCGCGCGCTGCGATCAGAAATTGCCCCGTGAGCGGCTGCGCTTGCCGTGCGCGGCTGCGCTTGAGGGCATCTGTCAGCTGTGTGCCCGCGCGCGCTGCGATCAGAAATTGCCCCGTGAGCGGCTGCGCTTTGAGGGGCAATCAGCTGTGTGCCCGCGCGCTGCGATCAGAAATTGCCCCGTGAGCGGCTGCGCTTTGAGGGCAATCAGCTGTGTGCCCGCGCGCTGCGATCAGAAATTGCCCCGTGAGCGGCTGCGCTTTGAGGGCAATCAGCTGTGTGCCAGCGCGCGCTGCGATCAGAAATTGCCCCGTGAGCGGCTGCGCTTTGAGGGCAATCAGCTGTGTGCCGCGCGCGCGCAGCGATCAGAAATTGCCCCGTGAGCGGCTGCGCTTTGAGGGCAATCAGCTGTGTGCCAGCGCGCGCGCTGCGATCAGAAATTGCCCCGTGAGCGGCTGCGCTTTGAGGGCAATCAGCTGTGTGCCCGCGCGCTGCGATCAGAAATTGCCCCGTGAGCGGCTGCGCTTTGAGGGCAATCAGCTGTGTGCCAGCGCGCGCGATCAGAAATTGCCCCGTGAGCGGCTGCGCTTTGAGGGCAATCAGCTGTGTGCCAGCGCGCTGCGATCAGAAATTGCCCCGTGAGCGGCTGCGCTTTGAGGGCAATCAGCTGTGTGCCCGCGCGCTGCGATCAGAAATTGCCCCGTGAGCGGCTGCGCTTTGAGGGCAATCAGCTGTGTGCCCGCGCGCTGCGATCAGAAATTGCCCCGTGAGCGGCTGCGCTTTGAGGGCAATCAGCTGTGTGCCCGCGCGCTGCGATCGCATGCGATCAGAAAAATTGCCCCGTGAGCGGCTGCGCTTTGAGGGCAATCAGCTGTGTGCCCGCGCGCTGCGATCAGAAATTGCCCCGTGAGCGGCTGCGCTTTGAGGGCAATCAGCTGTGTGCCCGCGCGCTGCGATCAGAAATTGCCCCGTGAGCGGCTGCGCTTTGAGGGCAATCAGCTGTGTGCCAGCGCGCTGCGATCAGAAATTGCCCCGTGAGCGGCTGCGCTCTGCGGGCAATGACGCTCGGCGATCAGAAATTGCCCCGTGAGCGGCTGCGCTTTGAGGGCAATCAGCTGTGTGCCCGCGCGCTGCGATCAGAAATTGCCCCGTGAGCGGCTGCGCTTTGAGGGCAATCAGCTGTGTGCCCGCGCGCTGCGATCAGAAATTGCCCCGTGAGCGGCTGCGCTTTGAGGGCAATCAGCTGTGTGCCCGCGCGCGATCAGCGATTGCCCCGTGAGCGGCTGCGCTTTGAGGGCAATCAGCTGTGTGCCCGCGCGCTGCGATCAGAAATTGCCCCGTGAGCGGCTGCGCTTTGAGGGCAATCAGCTGTGTGCCAGCGCGCGCGCGCGCGCGATCAGAAATTGCCCCGTGAGCGGCTGCGCTTTGAGGGCAATCAGCTGTGTGCCCGCGCGCTGCGATCAGAAATTGCCCCGCGATCAGAAATTGCCCCGTGAGCGGCTGCGCTTTGCGGCGATCAATGATTGCCCCGTGCGGCCGCGCGCGGCGATCAGATGCCCCGTGAGCCCGCGCTTTAGTCAGAAATTTTTGAGGGCAATCAGCTGTGTGCCCGCGCGCTGCGATCAGAAATGCCCCGTTAGAAATTGCCCCGTGAGCGGCTGCGCTTTGAGGGCAATCAGCTGTGTGCCCGCGCGTTGCGATCAGAAATTGCCCCGTGAGCGGCTGCGCTTTGAGGGCAATCAGCTGTGTGCCCGCGCGCTGCGATCAGAAATTGCCCCGTGAGCGCTGCTGCGCTTGAGGGCAATCAGCTGTGTGCCCGCGCGCTGCGCGATCAGAAATTGCCCCGTGAGCGGCTGCGCTTTGAGGGCAATCAGCTGTGTGCCAGAGCGCGCGCTGCGATCAGAAATTGCCCCGTGAGCGGCTGCGCTTTGAGGGCAATCAGCTGTGTGCCCGCGCGCTGCGATCAGAAATTGCCCCGTGAGCGGCTGCGCTTTGGTGCGCTGCGATCAGAAATTGCCCCGTGAGCGGCTGCGCTTTGAGGGCAATCAGCTGTGTGCCCGCGCTGCGATCAGAAATTGCCCCGTGAGCGGCTGCGCGGCTGCGCTTTGCTGGGCAATCAGCTGTGTGTGCCAGCGCGCTGCGATCAGAAATTGCCCCGTGAGCGGCTGCGCTTTGAGGGCAATCAGCTGTGTGCCCGCGCGCTGCGATCAGAAATTGCCCCGTGAGCGCTGCTGCGCTTTGAGGGCAATCAGCTGTGTGCGCTTTGCGCGCAATCAGCTGCGTGCCCGAGCGCTGCGATCAGAAATTGCCCCGTGAGCGGCTGCGCTTTGAGGGCAATCAGCTGTGTGCCCGCGCGCTGCGATCAGAAATTGCCCCGTGAGCGGCTGCGCTTTGAGGGCAATCAGCTGTGTGCCAGCGCTGCGATCAGAAAAATTGCCCCGTGAGCGGCTGCGCTTTGAGGGCAATCAGCTGTGTGCCCGCGCGCTGCGATCAGAAAAATTGCCCCGTGAGCGGCTGCGCTTTGAGGGCAATCAGCTGTGTGCCCGCGCTGCGATGCGATCATCAGAAATTGCCCCGTGAGCGGCTGCGCTTTGAGGGCAATCAGCTGTGTGCCCGCGCGCGCGCGATCAGAAATTGCCCCGTGAGCGGCTGCGCTTTGAGGGCAATCAGCTGTGTGCCCGCGCGCTGCGATCAGAAATTGCCCCGTGAGCGGCTGCGCTTTGAGGGCAATCAGCTGTGTGCCCGCGCGCTGCGATCAGAAATTGCCCCGTGAGCGGCTGCGCGCTTTGAGGGCAATCAGCTGTGTGCCCGCGCGCTGCGATCAGAAATTGCCCCGTGAGCGGCTGCGCTTTGAGGGCAATCAGCTGTGTGCCCGCGCGCTGCGATCAGAAATTGCCCCGTGAGCGGCTGCGCTTTGAGGGCAATCAGCTGTGTGCCCGCGCGCTGCGATCAGAAATTGCCCCGTGAGCGGCTGCGCTTTGAGGGCAATCAGCTGTGTGCCCGCGCGCTGCGATCAGAAATTGCCCCGTGAGCGGCTGCGCTTTGAGGGCAATCAGCTGTGTGCCCGCGCGCTGCGATCAGAAATTGCCCCGTGAGCGGCGCTTTGCCCCGTGCTTGCTGCGAGGCAATCTGTGTGCCCGCGCGCTGCGATCAGAAATTGCCCCGTGAGCGGCTGCGCTTTGAGGGCAATCAGCTGTGTGCCCGCGCGCGCTGCGATCAGAAATTGCCCCGTGAGCGGCTGCGCTTTGAGGGCAATCAGCTGTGTGCCCCGTGCGCGCGCTGCGAATCAGCTGTGTGCCCGCGCGCTGCGATCAGAAATTGCCCCGTGAGCGGCTGCGCTTTGAGGGCAATCAGCTGTGTGCCCGCGCTGCGATCAGATCAAAATTGCCCCGTGAGCGGCTGCGCTTTGAGGGCAATCAGCTGTGTGCCCGCGCGCTGCGATCAGAAATTGCCCCGTGAGCGAGCGGCTGCGCTTTGAGGGCAATCAGCTGTGTGCCCGCGCGCTGCGATCAGAAATTGCCCCGTGAGCGGCTGCGCTTTGAGGGCAATCAGCTGTGTGCCCGCGCGCTGCGATCAGAAATTGCCCCGTGAGCGGCTGCGCTTTGAGGGCAATCAGCTGTGTGCCCGCGCGCTGCGATCAGAAATTGCCCCGTGAGCGGCTGCGCTTTGAGGGCAATCAGCTGTGTGCCCGCGCGCTGCGATCAGAAATTGCCCCGTGAGCGGCTGCGCTTTGAGGGCAATCAGCTGTGTGCCCGCGCGCTGCGATCAGAAATTGCCCCGTGAGCGGCTGCGCTTTGAGGGCAATCAGCTGTGTGCCAGCGCGCTGCGATCAGAAATCATCAGAAATTGCCCCGTGAGCGGCTGCGCTTTGAGGGCAATCAGCTGTGTGCCCGCGCGCTGCGATCAGAAATTGCCCCGTGAGCGGCTGCGCTTTGAGGGCAATCAGCTGTGTGCCCGCGCGCTGCGATCAGAAATTGCCCCGTGAGCGGCTGCGCTTTGAGGGCAATCAGCTGTGTGCCAGCGCGCTGCGATCAGAAATTGCCCCGTGAGCGGCTGCGCTTTGAGGGCAATCAGCTGTGTGCCCGCGCATGCTGCGATCAGAAATTGCCCCGTGAGCGGCTGCGCTTTGAGGGCAATCAGCTGTGTGCCCGCGCTGCGCAGCGCTGCGATCAGAAATTGCCCCGTGAGCGGCTGCGCTTTGAGGGCAATCAGCTGTGTGCCCGCGCGCTGCGATCAGAAAAATTGCCCCCCCGTGAGCGGCTGCGCTTTGAGGGCAATCAGCTGTGTGCCCGCGCGCTGCGCTGCGATCAGAAATTGCCCCGTGAGCGGCTGCGCTTTGAGGGCAATCAGCTGTGTGCCCGCGCGCTGCGCGATCAGAAATTGCCCCGTGAGCGGCTGCGCTTTGAGGGCAATCAGCTGTGTGCCCGCGCGCTGCGATCAGAAATTGCCCCGTGAGCGGCTGCGCTTTGAGGGCAATCAGCTGTGTGCCAGCGCGCTGCTGCCCAGCGCGCTGCGATCAGAAATTGCCCCGTGAGCGGCTGCGCTTTGAGGGCAATCAGCTGTGTGCCCGCGCGCTGCGATCAGAAATTGCCCCGTGAGCGGCTGCTGCGCTTTGAGGGCAATCAGCTGTGTGCCCGCGCGCTGCGATCAGAAATTGCCCCGTGAGCGGCTGCGCTTTGAGGGCAATCAGCTGTGTGCCCGCGCGCTGCGATCAGAAATCAGAAATGCCCCGTGAGCGGCTGCGCTTTGAGGGCAATCAGCTGTGTGCCCCGCGCGCTGCGATCAGAAATTGCCCCGTGAGCGGCTGCGCTTTGAGGGCAATCAGCTGTGTGCCCGCGCGCTGCGATCAGAAATTGCCCCGTGAGCGGCTGCGCTTTGAGGGCAATCAGCTGTGTGCCCGCGCGCTGCGATCAGAAATTGCCCCGTGAGCCCCGGCTGCGCTTTGAGGGCAATCAGCTGTGTGCCCGCGCGTGCCTGCGATCAGCGCGCTGCGATCAGAAATTGCCCCGATCAGTGCCCCGTGAGCGGCTGCGCTTTGAGGGCAATCAGCTGTGTGCCCGCGCTGCGATCAGAAATTGCCCCGTGAGCGGCTGCGCTTTGAGGGCAATCAGCTGTGTGCCCGCGCTGCGATCAGAAATTGCCCCGTGAGCGGCTGGCTGCGCTTTGAGGGCAATCAGCTGTGTGCCCGCGCGCGCGAAATTGCCCCGTGAGCGCTGAGGGCAATCAGCTGTGTGCGTGAGCGCTGCGCTCAGAAATTGCCCCGTGAGCGGCTGCGCTTTGAGGGCAATCAGCTGTGTGCCCGCGCGCTGCGATCAGAAATTGCCCCGTGAGCGGCTGCGCTTTGAGGGCAATCAGCTGTGTGCCCGCGCGCTGCGATCAGAAATTGCCCCGTGAGCGGCTGCGCTTTGAGGGCAATCAGCTGTGTGCCCGCGCGCTGCGATCGCGCGCGATCAGAAAGAAATTGCCCCGTGAGCGGCTGCGCTTTGAGGGCAATCAGCTGTGTGCCCGCGCGCTGCGATCAGAAATTGCCCCGTGAGCGGCTGCGCTTTGAGGGCAATCAGCTGTGTGCCCGCGCTGCGATCAGAAATTGCCCCGTGAGCGGCGCGCTGAGGGCAATCAGCTGTGTGCCCGTGCGCGCGCAGAAATTGCCCCGTGAGCGGCTGCGCTCAGCTGTGCAATCAGCTGTGTGCGCCCCGCGCTGCGATCAGAAATTGCCCCGTGAGCGGCTGCGCTTTGAGGGCAATCAGCTGTGTGCCCGCGCGATGCGATCAGAAATTGCCCCGTGAGCGGCTGCGCTTTGAGGGCAATCAGCTGTGTGCCCGCGCGCTGCGATCAGAAATTGCCCCGTGAGCGGCTGCGCTTTGAGGGCAATCAGCTGTGTGCCCGCGCGCTGCGATCAGAAATTGCCCCGTGAGCGGCTGCGCTTTGCTTTGGGCAATCAGCTGTGTGCCAGAGCGCGCGCTGCGATCAAAAATTGCCCCGTGAGCGGCTGCGCTTTGAGGGCAATCAGCTGTGTGCCCGCGCGCTGCGACGCCAGCATGACGCTCGGCGATCAGAAATTGCCCCGTGAGCGGCTGCGCTTTGAGGGCAATCAGCTGTGTGCCCGCGCGCTGCGATCAGAAATTGCCCCGTGAGCGGCTGCGCTTGAGGGCAATCAGCTGTGTGCCCGCGCTGCGATCAGAAATTGCCCCGTGAGCGGCTGCGCTTTGAGGGCAATCAGCTGTGTGCCCGCGCGCTGCGATCAGAAATTGCCCCGTGAGCGGCTGCGCTTTGAGGGCAATCAGCTGTGTGCCAGCGCGCTGCGATCAGAAATTGCCCCGTGAGCGGCTGCGCTTTGAGGGCAATCAGCTGTGTGCCCGCGCGCTGCGATCAGAAATTGCCCCGTGAGCGGCTGCGCTTTGAGGGCAATCAGCTGTGTGCCCGCGCGCTGCGAGCGCTGCTGGGAGCGATCAGAAATTGCCCCGTGAGCGGCTGCGCTTTGAGGGCAATCAGCTGTGTGCCAGAAATTGCCCCGCGCTGCGCTTTGAGGGCAATGCTGTGTGCCCGCGCTGCGATCAGAAATTGCCCCGTGAGCGGCTGCGCTTTGAGGGCAATCAGCTGTGTGCCCGCGCGCTGCGATCAGAAATTGCCCCGTGAGCGGCTGCGCTTTGAGGGCAATCAGCTGTGTGCCCGCGTGCTGCGATCAGAAATTGCCCCGTGAGCGGCTGCGCTTTGAGGGCAATCAGCTGTGTGCCCGCGCGCTGCGATCAGAAATTGCCCCGTGAGCGGCTGCGCTTTGAGGGCAATCAGCTGTGTGCCCGCGCGCTGCGATCAGAAAAATTGCCCCGTGAGCGGCTGCGCTTTGAGGGCAATCAGCTGTGTGCCCGCGCGCTGCGATCAGAAATCAGAAATGCCCCGTGAGCGGCTGCGCTTTGAGGGCAATCAGCTGTGTGCCCGCGCGCTGCGATCAGAAATTGCCCCGTGAGCGGCTGCGCTTTGAGGGCAATCAGCTGTGTGCCCGCGCGCTGCGATCAGAAATTGCCCCGTGAGCGGCTGCGCTTTGAGGGCAATCAGCTGTGTGCCAGCGCGCTGCGATCAGAAATTGCCCCGTGAGCGGCTGCGCTCTTGAGGGCAATCAGCTGTGTGCCCGCGCGCTGCGATCAGAAATTGCCCCGTGAGCGGCTGCGCTTTGAGGGCAATCAGCTGTGTGCCAGCGCGCGCAGCTGCGATCAGAAATTGCCCCGTGAGCGGCTGCGCTTTGAGGGCAATCAGCTGTGTGCCCGCGCTGCGACGCCAGCATGACGCTGCGATCAGAAATTGCCCCGTGAGCGGCTGCGCTTTGAGGGCAATCAGCTGTGTGCCAGCGCGCTGCGATCAGAAATTGCCCCGTGAGCGGCTGCGCTTTGAGGGCAATCAGCTGTGTGCCAGCGCGCTGCGATCAGAAATTGCCCCGTGAGCGGCTGCGCTTTGAGGGCAATCAGCTGTGTGCCAGCGCGCTGCGATCAGAAATTGCCCCGTGAGCGGCTGCGCTTTGAGGGCAATCAGCTGTGTGCCCGCGCGCTGCGATCAGAAATTGCCCCGTGAGCGGCTGCGCTTGAGGGCAATCAGCTGTGTGCCCGCGCGCTGCGATCAGAAATTGCCCCGTGAGCGGCTGCGCTTTGAGGGCAATCAGCTGTGTGCCCGCGCGCGACGCGCATGATGCCCTGCGATCAGAAATTGCCCCGTGAGCGGCTGCGCTTTGAGGGCAATCAGCTGTGTGCCAGCGCGCGCGATCTGGTGCCCGATCGAAATTGCCCCGTGAGCGGCTGCGCTTTGAGGGCAATCAGCTGTGTGCCCCGCGCGCTGCGCTTTGAGGGCAATCAGCTGTGTGCCCGCGCTGCGATCAGAAATTGCCCCGTGAGCGGCTGCGCTCTGCGGGCAATCAGCTGTGTGCCCGCGCGCTGCCGCGCATGCGCTGCGATCAGAAATTGCCCCGTGAGCGGCTGCGCTTTGAGGGCAATCAGCTGTGTGCCAGCGCGCTGCGACGCAGCAAATTGCCCGTGATCAGAAATTGCCCCGTGAGCGGCTGCGCTTTGAGGGCAATCAGCTGTGTGCCCGCGCGCTGCGATCAGAAATTGCCCCGTGAGCGGCTGCGCTTTGAGGGCAATCAGCTGTGTGCCCGCGGCGCGATCAGAAATTGCCCCGTGAGCGGCTGCGCTTTGAGGGCAATCAGCTGTGTGCCAGCGCGCGATCAGAAATTGCCCCGTGCGATCAGAAATTGCCCCGTGAGCGGCTGCGCTTTGCGGGCAATCAGCTGTGCCCGCTGCGCTGCGATCAGAAATTGCTGCGCTGCGCGCGCTCGGATCAGAAATTGCCCCGTGAGCGGCTGCGCTTTGAGGGCGGTGAAGTCATCCGCACTTTAAATATAACTGCTCCTATATACTCAGTATTACGGTAGTTCACAGAACGCTGTAAATCTCCTTGCAAAACAGCTCAAGCTCAGTCAGATTGGATGGAGAGCGTTTGTGAACAGCAGTTTTGAGATCTTGCCACAAATTCTCAATTGGGTTTAGGTCTGGACTTTGACTGGGCCATTCTAACACATGAATATTCTTTTTTTTAAACCACTCCATTGTAGCTCTGGCTTTATGTTTAGGGTCGTTGTCCTGCTGGAAGGTGAACCTCCGCCCCAGTCTCAAATCTTTTGCTGACTCCAACAGGTTTTCTTCCAAGATTGCCCTGTATTTGGCTCCATCCATCTTCCCATCAACTTTGACCAACTTCCCGGTCCCTGCTGAAGAGAAGCACCCCCAGAGCATGATGCTGCCACCACCATATTTGACAGTGGGGATGGAGCTTTAAGTATATTATTTAAATTTTATTTTGTGTTACTTATCTCGGGCACTTATTAGATATTTTAGTCATTCTGACCTAAGTAGCACGTCTAAATTTATTTATATATTTTTTACTATTATATTACTATATTTTTTATATCTTAACTACTTAATATATATATTTAAGAAATATTTTACTATTTGGAGTTTAGAAAGATTTTCGTTCCAGCTCTTTTTTTATATGAACTAATTTTGATGTTTCTATCCTTACTTTTTTTCCCCGAATTATCGACGGGATATTAACAGGATCATATAGGACATCTACCTAACCACAATGGCTTTAATCTTGCGCAACCGTTTTGAAACATTAACATCGATTGAAGAACAGGGTGAGTCTAATACCTCCAATAATTTTAATAAAGCATCTAGATCTCCGAATCAAAATTTTACTTTGACTAAAAAATATTTTAAATTGATCCAAGCTACTCATCATGTTGAAATCCTGGAGAAGGCGATTCGGCTGAATTCGCTTCCTCCGGGAATGAAAAGACAAGTTTTTAAATTAACGGATTTTGTAAAACCGGCTTGTCCTAATACGGAAACAAAAAATAAAATTAAATTAAATACGGAGATCTGGATGAGACATACCGTAGATATTCTTATGGAACATTATGATGGGATTATTGCGGAACAACTAAGGGAGGTGGAATCGCTAGATAAAGATTTGTTTGAGAAAGCAGTGGGATGGGCGAAAACGAGGTACAAACAGAAACTCACGAGCTCCTCTATTGAACGGGTCAAAGAATTAATAGACGATCGAATCTTATTGGAGATAGACACGAGACGGGAATTAAACGGGCCGAACACGGTTAAAACTTATGCGAACGTGGTTAAACAGGGTTTACGAGTTGACGCAAATAATATAACGAGAGATGAATTTATGGAGGAGCAGCAGACGGATGAGAGAGTGGAGGTTGGTCCAGTAATTGATTTAGAACAGGTGGGAGCAGGGGGAACTAGGCGGGAAGTGGAGGTAGAAGTAAATCCAATTAAACAAAAAACAGATCTAACGGGGGAGAGAATAGTGAATGAAATAAAAAGCACGGACGGATTACTCAGGACAAATGTAGTGGTGGAAGCAGATTTGAATGTGCTAACATCTATTTCTTTTTTAGAAGAGACCCCACCGGGGACAAGTGTTCAACCCCTCAGTGAACCAGATATAGGGGAGGACGGGGCTTTGGAGGTTTCTTTACCACTATCCCTGGTACCGAGCACCCCTAATCAACCACAGGAGGAGGATAAGGACTCAGTGGGGGATGCTACCCCCTCTCTCCAAACAGTATTTTTACCGACGCGACATGCAATAACGTAACGTAAAATTTTAGATTGGAACTTGATTGTATTGTAATAAATCTATCATTTTCATTGGAGATTCGAACTTGTCTAGAGTTCCTTGCTTCACTCACCGAGAGGTTCAAATAGACAGCTTTCCAGGGGCAACACTTTATCATTTGCGCACAATTTTACAAAAGCTTGAACCGGACAGAAATGTAAAAATAGTGGTTTTATCAGTGGGATTAAATAACTGCCTACAGGGTAACGAATCAACTACAACCAAAAAACAAATTCAACAATTGTATAAAACCTGTGAAAATGTATTTCCATTGTCGACTATTTACTTCCCTTTAATCAATTTTTCGGAAGAATTAAAAGCACAAACCCGGAAACTAATTGAAAATTTTAATACAATTATAACAAGCAAATATAATTATCTCCCAAAACTACATAAAGCCCAATTTGAAGTGAACGAAAAGGATAAAATACACTGGCTCCCTGAGACCGCTAAAAAAATATTTAAATTATGGTTAAAAACTTTAAACTTAAAGTAAGGGAAAAAGAGTCTAATCTATCCCCACCTGATGATAACATTTGCAATTTATCTAAAACATTAATCTTAAACAAACATGAAAGGGAACTTTTAAATAAGGGCCTAACCTTTATTCCTACATCTAAGGGATGGAATAAGGGGGAATTATTGGGGGATCTATACAGGTATCATAGGAAAATTAAAATATTGGATTACTTTAACTATGAATCAGAGCAAAACATCAAACCGTTCTGTGAAACCTCAAAATGGGATCCACCGTCCAATAATACAAACAAATTTATAAATACTTTAATTAAGAAAGACAGACAAATAGTGATAAAAACGAAACCCAATCACCCACAATCAAATAATCTAAATTCGGAAGAACAAATAGCGCTTAAAAATTTAAAGAACAATAAACATACAATTATAAAACCGGCAGATAAAGGGTCTAAAATCGTCATAATGGATAAAAACCAATATTTAAAAGAGGCGTATCGGCAACTGGATAATTTAAACCACTATAAAAAACTAGACGAACCGATTCAAATGCAAACATGGGACTTACAGCGACCGATTTTAGAAAAATTATATGCAGATAAATTTATAACTAAAAAACAGTTTTTCTATTTGTTGGACCCGGAGACACCACGAGAACGAACTTTTTACTGTCTCCCGAAGGTTCACAAAGACCCGCGTAGCTGGCCACACCCGTTTGAGATCCCTGCAGGTAGACCGATTGTGAGTGATTGTGGCTAGGGTGCCCGAATTTATTGATTACGATTAATTATTTATTGATTACGTAAAAAGATAGTACGATTTTCGTAGATAAAATGAAAAACCTAATTGTCCCCCATAAATCTCCCTTCTATTTTCAATTGACATTGTATATCCCTGTACACAAATATAGACACGGAATTAGGATTAAAGGCGTTAGCAGAAATCCTACGGGACAACCCAGATCCAAAGAAGACCGGACGAGGCCATATTATAACTCCTGCGACTGGGACTGAACCCGGAATTAGTTTAATTTTTATGGGGAGAACCGTCCTACAAATTCATGTGGACGGCAAGGGGGAAAAACATTCGCACTAGGGGCACCATTCTATTCAAATATTTTATATGGCAGCTTGGGAGAGATTACCTTGAATAGATGTAGAGTCGAAAACACACTGTTATATTTTAGTTTTGTGGACGACATATTCCGGGGTTGTACTATTCGGTGAGGGAATTTGAGGATTTCATACACACTCGTAATACACAAACATGATAAGGATGAAAATTACGTATACAGACCGATGCACATAAAAATCCAATTTCCTAGACACCGAAATATTTTGCGAGAGAAGTTAACAGGGGGTAAAGAGATTTGGCCTTAAAGTGTGTCTTTTAAACCCGACCGATACCCCATGCACTATTACATAAATAAATCATATCAATCCGAAAACATACATTTAAAGGGCTAGCTTAAATCACAACTCATTCGCTTTAGACGGATATGCACTCTGGATGAAGAAAGATTTGGGAATTGGGGGGCACTAGAATTGTGTTTAAGACATCTAAGGGGGAGGGGGTTATGCATGGGACGTTAGATTTCTAAGAGATGTAAAATCAGAAGTACAACGAACACACAGACAAGACAGGTCAGAACAAAACGGGAACATCTCGTAAACAACTGATCATGACCTTTCGTTCATATAATTCTCACAAGATTTGGGAATGATGCAATAAAAAGATTAAAATATAATTACCAACACATTACAAAAGCCGATTCCACAGCTTTAAAATCATCGTCAATTAATTTTACGCTTATATAAAACGAATAAAAGCCTCAGGGACATTTAATTCATTCCAACAATAAAACATTAATATTTTGAAAAACCAACCACACATTTGTTACAAATTTCCTTATATCTTTAATCATAAATCAGGGACAAGGCAAAACAATGGGATATAATAGTTAATTTAGATCACCATAAATTATGTGTATGCAATAAAAGTGTAATCAATGCGGGGATATTTACCATAGGGGAAACGAAAAACTCACTTACCAAAGAGATTAAAACAACACAGTGTATTTTAATACAGGATAAACTAGTACAGTGCGTTAATACACGTTCCCTTCCAGGAGCATGGCTTGAAGAACTTGAGGATTGGTGGCCTAGAGACCCAAGAAAAACTGGTTTAAGACATGCGTAGGACAAAAAACTGACAGAAAAATGGATACAGACACTAATGACTACAGAACTTTGGGGGATTAAATGAAAGATCTAATAGTAAGAAAAATAACTTGATAGAAGGATAGAGTAGCAGGGGTAGTATCTATGGTGACTTAAAATTTTTGTAATGGACCTTGCTTTGGGTCCTGTCGGCGTTTATAGATAGACAAGCAGGGAGGGGGATTCCTACGTATAGATTTATTAAAAACACTTACAAGGATATGATAGATTCCCTAAAGTTTTTTTTTTTTTTTTTTTTTTTTTTTTTTTTTTTGCGGGGGGAGTGGGGTTCTTGAAATATTCTATTACATTTATTATGACAGATAGTAAGATAGATAGTAACACATGATAAACCCTGAACGTTTTATATCTACAATATTGAGGTACTGTTATATATCCCCCTCTAGTGGTAATAAAGAATTAAAAAGTAATTTATATGTGGACCTTCTCGTAGACCTAAAGATAAACATGCAAACCCTTATCAAGGACCATTTAATATAGATTCTAAATGCTTGAATTATGACTCTTGTTATCACCCCTCTTGGTATTCTCCCCTTCTTTTACCCCCTTGTTTCTTTTTTTCTTTTATCATTATTGAGAATAGGCGATGGGAACGAGATGGGCTGCCCCGAATCAGAAATGAATACCCCAAGGACAAAGACTATAAGGAATTTGAACCTTGTTGTAAGAGAATCATTCTTTACAATACAAGGACCCTGACTAAAATCCTGCCCATAACACCTGACCATAACCCCGACCGATGACCCTGAAACTGACCATTGACCTTCTAATCCTGAACCTGAACCGGAAATTCAACCCTTACCATAACCCTGAAGCTGACTTTTGACCCTAACCCAATCCTGTGAACCTGACCCTGACCATAAGAACCCTGACTGTATACCCTGACCTTATAAACCTGCACTAACCCCTCTACCTGACCCTGAAACCTAATCCTGACCATAACCCATGACCAGGACCCGGACCATATGCCTGACTATGACTCTTAACCCTAGTCCGCTTTATTATTTGATTATTATATATTTTTTTTTTTTACTTTTTTTGGGGAAAAAAAGAGTTTTTTTTTTTTTTTTAATGTAAGGTTAGTGGTGTGTCGTGTGTCAGTTTTAAAAACAGGGCGTTAAAACTGACCCTGGACCATAAACCCTGACAGCTGAACGCCTGACCATAACCCCTGACCAGAATCCTGACTATGACCCTAAAACTGACCCCGGGGACCAATAACCCTGAAAGCTGGACTCCTGGACCATAAACCCTGACTATAACCCTTAAAAACTGCCCATGACCATGAACCTTGAAACTGACCCCGCCCACAACCCTGACCATAAACCCCGGACCATAACCTAAAACTGATCCCTGACCATTACCCTGAAACTGACCCGTGACCAGAACCTTGACCATAAGCCCTAATACTGACCCTGACCGTATAACCTTGAAAACTGACCCCAACCACAATCCTGACCATAAACCATGGACTAAAAACTTAAAACTGAGCCCTGACCACAACTTTTTCCTGACACAGAACCCTGACCATGGACCCTAAAACTGGACCCTGACCAATAACCCCTCAAAAATGACCTGACACATAACCCTTAAAGCTGACCCTGACCATAACCCTGACCATGGGACCCTATAAAAACTGAACCCTGACCACAACCCTGACTATAACCCTAAAACGGCCGCCTGACCATAACCTTGTAACTGGACCCAAACCATAACCTTACCATAACCTAAAACTGACCCTGACCATTACCTGAAACTGACCCTGACCATAACAGGACCAGAACCTTGACCAACCCAAAAAATGACCCACCGTAAACCTTGAAACGCCCCCCGACCCCCAACCGACCAAAAACCCTGATTTAAAACCCCTTTTAAAAATTTGCCCCGCCCAGAACCCGACCAGCCCAAAAAAAAGGACCCGCCCCAAAAACCCTGCCCCAAAACCCGGGGACCAAAAATTTAAAAAACTAAACCCTGACCAAAAACCTGACTATAACCCAAAAATTTGCCCCCGGCCCTTTTAACCCTACTAAAAACCTGACTACAACGACCATAATTTCCTGATGGGCCCCTGCCATAACCCGCCCAAAAAAACCGGGAAACTAACCCCAAAATTTTAGTTCTTTGATGATGAGTTTAAATGATATTATTTTTATTTTTTGGTTTTTATCTCCCCCTTATTTTTGGTTTTTATTACTTTTTGTATTTTTTATTAAAATTTTTTTTTTTTTTTTTTTTTTTTTTTTTTTTTGATTGACCAGAACCCAAACCTAAAACCTACCCCTGACCACAATCTTTTTTCCTTTTCCCTTTTTTCTTTTTCTTTTTCACCCCGGAGGGATCCGTGTGCCCAGTCCCACAAAAGGGAAAAGCCCCAACAAAAAAGATTGAATCTAATCTTCCCCCAACCCAAACCCCCCAAACCCCAAAAACCCTAACCCAACCCTAAACCCCCCCCAAACCCCCAACCAAACTCAGGTAATTTTTTTATTTATTTATTTATTTATTATTTACTTTTTTATTTATATAATTTTAAAATATTATATAATATTATTTTTTTTTTTTTTTGAAACCCCAAAACCCCGGCACTAAACCTTAAACCTAACCCAACCCCCCCCCCAAACCTAACCTTTTTAAAAATATTTTTTAAAAACATTTTTGCCTAATTCAATTTTTGCACAAACCCAACCGTACCCCCCCCAAAACCCAACCTCAACCTTGCCTAATTTTTAAACCCCTTATAAAACCCTCAACCTAACCTCCCAAAACCTCCCTTTAACTGAAATTATTTATTTTATTTTTATTTTTTTTATTTTTCTCTCTCGAATTAATAATTTAATAAAAAAATAATTTCATGAATTTCGGGTTTTTTTGTTAAACTATGTATTTTATTTTAAACCCAACCTTAATCTAATAGATTTAAAAAATTCAGGTCAAAATTTTTTCTTTCCTGAAATTTCTTTATTTTATCCACTTCGTCCTTTGCCCCCTCAAACAACCGGGGGTCTCTGGAAGCCACAGTGATTTTCCCCCCATTTGGGGGGGCGGGGGACCGGGAAGGATGGGACCTTCTCCCTCCTCTGGGCCAGAGGGAAAAAAAAGTTTTAAAAAAGGTCAAAATATGGGATAAGATTAGAGAAAATAGTGAAGGGATAAAAAAAATTTAAAAACAAATTGAATGCCAGAGCAAGGAAATAAGAAAAATTTTTGCATGAAGCCTTAGGGGGAATTCCCCAACCCTAACCCTAACCCCAAAACCTATAACCCTAAACCCCAAAACCCAAAACCTAACCCCAAACCCCAACCCAACCCCAAACCCCCAACCCCAACCCCAAACCCTAAAACCCCTAACCCCTAACCCCTAAACCCCAATCAATTTAATAAAAATATTTTTTATTTTTAAAATTTTATTTATTTATTTTTTTTTTTTTTTTTTTTTAATTAAGAATATAAATTTTTATTTTTTCTTTTGTAGACGTGTGTATTGATTTAACCCAAAAATAATATATTTTAATGTGGGTTCAAAATTGTACTTTTTACAATGTTTAAAAACCCCCCCATAAATTTTTTTTTTGACGATCCACTTATCCTGCACTCCTTTGAAAAAACCAAGGGGGCCTGGAAGCCACGATGATTTCCCCATTGGGGGGGGTATGAGACCAGATGGATGGGACTTTTTTCCTTCCCCCGGACCCGAGAAAAAAAAAAGTAAAAATGGAAAAACTAGCAGAATAAGATTTTTTATAAAATAATGAAGGGAAAAAAATAGTTTTAATCAAGAATGCCAGTGCAAAAACATAAGAAAAAATTTTTGGCTAAAGCCTTTTGGGGGAATTCCCTCCCCCAACCCCAACCCCAATTTTTTAATCCCATAGCCTTTTAAAAGGGGCTCCAGGAAAAAAATAAATAAATCTTAAACAAAATGTTAAATGCCATAAAAAGCACATTTGGGATGTTATATGTGGGGAAATGGACAAAGGGGGACACAGATTAAAAGAAAACCTATATCAAAAAAATAGAAGGACAAACAAATGTACTTACTTTTTAAAACCATGGAATAAAAACTTAAAAAATAGAATCAAAAAACTGACAATAGGGCTAGAACAAATAAAAAGGGGAAAAAACAACGAGACAAAAAAAAGAAAGAAAGTGGATCAAA